>CM076574.1:0-196341 GCA_034641835.2 Pinus albicaulis | reverse complement strand
GATGGACCTTTAATGTCACCACAACACCTTTACTTTCGGCGACGCCACCTTTGGTGACATTCAGTTTTTGGTGACGAAAGCTCTTTTGACCCTCACCAATGAGCTTATGGTGACATTTTTCGCCCCTCACCAATGTCCTCTTTTCTTGTAGTGTTTCTTTGGTTACTATTGGGAGATTTTGGGTTGATTTCACCCCTTACATTGCATGACATTGATGGAGGATGGAAACAAGGGGCCTTATTGCGTTGGCTTCTGTTGGAGGGATTACAGTGATTTTACTTGGTATGATGATGATGTGATATGGCAGAAAGAGGAATTTTTGTGGTGGATTTGGTTGAGACAGTATGGTTCTAATATGTATATTGATTCTGATTTGGCATGGCAGCAAGAAGAATTGCTGCGATGGCTTCTTTTGAGAGAGTATGGCTCTCTTAATCGGTTTCATGATGATATAGTATGGAATAAGAAGGCTTTGCTACTTTGGTTTTTACTGGGAGAGTATAGTTGGACATTTTATATGTTCATCCATATCTCTATACTTCTTATTTTGCACTATGTTGATGTTATGCTTATATCCTACAAGGCCAACATGGCTAATAATGAGGGCATTGAAAGATGAAATCTACTCTATGTATCATGGGTTGTAGAGATAGTTCATGAGTTCAGAATTTCCACTTTGGGAACATACCACTTTAATTTATGTATCTCATGGATTAAGGAGGATGTTGAACAACATATGGTTGCCACTTGGAGATTCTTGATGAGGAGAGGTATGTAAATTTTCAGTTGGATGCCATTCGAAACATTCCAGAGAGGCTGCTTTGGAGTTGGGCATGCATGACACATTGTAGTAGATGGGGAGGCATTCCATATGATGATTCCATTTCGAGGGAGGATGTTTGATATAGCATCCACTTCTTTATTTGATTGTGGAGTCAGGACATGCAACATTTTAGCAGGGAGGAATATACTATTACCAATTTTCCATCAGTTAATTGGAATATTAGATTTCTTAATTTTCATAATTAATTAAGTAAATAAGAGGATGGAGGGATCCATAAGCCCCATATATAGATAAAATCCACTTTTGATGTCTGAATATGGATTATTTAGATGTATATCTACATTATGGAGTAGTGGAGCAACTTTTTAAATGAAGGAAGAGTGGAGATCATGGATCATTAATGTAAAATCATGAGGATCTTCGAGGAGGTCAACTTAGATCCTATTGCATTAAAAGTAAGATCATAAAGCACTTATGATGAGATAGTGGAGGAAGCGGTGCATCTAATGCACACATGATGGATAGAGTGGGAATTAAATGTAGACATGATGGAGATCATGGAGAGACAACACAATCTTCATGGAGGCTAGTGGCCACATGTACATTGCAGTTATGAGGTGGGCTAGGGCTATGGAAGGCTCATATTGTATATAATGTTGGGAAAAATACTGAGAGGGGGGTGGGGTAAATCAGTATTTAGTGCAGACTAAAAAATTTTTACTTTTTCTTTTTCTAAAACCCATACGCTAGTTTACCGAAGCCAACTCGCGTACACACGCAGATATCCTTAAAAAAAATCGCGTATTAACAGAGATCTCATTATGCTGATAATTATTTTCTTAGATCATGGCATCATTCATTCCTTAGATGTTTAGTAAGCAGTAAACATGTGCAGTAAGAACATAAGAAATCATCACACATAAGAAACACACATGAACACCACGATTTAAGGTGGAAACCCAATTTGGGAGAAAACCACCGTTGTCGTCGTCCCAGTCTTCAATATTTTATTATAAAGAAAACATCTTACAACAATGTACTGGCACAGACTCATACCAGCACGTAGGCACCCACCTGCAAAAGGCTACAACCTTCTCTCGTTTACCATCCTCTCCTGGAAGGGATCCACTACCCCCTGCTCTCATTTACCAGCCTCTCTTGGAAGGGAGCCACTACCCCCTGCTCTCGTTTACCAGCCTCTCCTGGAAGGGAGCCACTACCCCCTACTCTCGTTTACCAGCCTCTCCTAGAAGGGAGCCACTACCCCCTGCTCTCGTTTACCAGCTACCATTGGAAGGGAGCTACAACCCCCTCACTGAAGGCTTCGACCCTCAGCACCATCATGGACCACATTTCATCAATTTTCATATTGGATCCAACAGCTTCCATACAACACAACTTGTAGGCCACTTTTCATCAGATTTTCAGACTAGACCCACTCCACACATTTAAGCTCATCATATATCAAACAGAAACTTATAACGCCATCAATTCATTCATTGAATCATCAACCAATCAACTAACAACTTGATCTTCAATTAACATAATCAGCAGCATATTCATCATTCAAACAACCCAGTTCTGTATGAATACATCATTGACAGATAGCAGTAAAATAGAAAAACAGATCAGACATTTCATTCCACTTACTTCAACAAAACCTAGATTCCATATGTGCTTTTACTTCACTGAACCTGCATATGTACGCGATTTCTTGCACACCAACCCGCATATACTTCTATGCATTCTTCAGAAAACCCTATCTACCCATATGCGCTTTTCCTTAAGAAGACCCGTGTATACACGCGCTTTTACTGAAGCGAACCTACGTATACAACTGTAAATTTTCAGGACTATGCAGCTCTTCAGATTAGATAAACAACTCAAATTTCATCCTTTACTTCAAAAATTATTTCGCCTCATCTCAGATCTAAACATTCCATAAACAAATCTAAAAAATACATATACATTTCAAATCTAGAGATCCCTCTTCATCATTTTCTTCATAGGTGCATTATTAATTCAGATAAATCAGTAAACTATTACCCAATCCATACAGATATACTCCAGAGTGAAGTATTCATTCCATACCCAGACACATGCACACCCTTGCACTATGATCTTCTTCTCCTTATATAGATTTAGCCTTTGTCAATACCATGAGTCAAAACCACTCAACTACTAATGGTATTCCTAGACGAGATCAAATAGATATTCCAGCGCTCAATACAATGGGCCAATACCATGGTAATTTCCCTTGGTTTTATGAATTTAGAGCGCAAATAGGCATACGCGACTTGGCACGTACTTTTCTGCATGCATACGCTACTTCTCCTTAACAAACCCGCGTATGCTTTGTGAAATACCATTTTTATCATTATTCTGGCACTTTATGAATTCCTTTCTTCTGCTACTTCTAAACGGATCTGTAGATACATCAGATTTACATCATTTCCATCAAGGACAAATTCATCAAGCAGGTTCCATCAAAGTCAATACATTGTATCACATTGCCAACAATCTCCCCCTTAACTCATCAAGTAGGTTTCCATCAAGTTCAATAGGTTTCCATCAAGAACAGCTTCATCAAATAGGTTGCCATCAAATTTATCAAGTAGGTTGCCATCAAGGACAACACTTTGCATCATATTGCCAACAATCTCATTTCATCAAGTAGGTTGCCATCAAGGACAACACATGCCAACAATCTCCCCCTTTGGACTTGATGGAAACCATGATGGTGTTTGATCTCCACAACAGATAGATACATTGAATATAACCATTATGCAAACACCATGATGCTCTCCCCCTATTCAAAAACCATTTTACTCTCCCCCTTTGACATCAAGGGCAAAGGGCGGATGAAAACTGAAACAAGGTTTTTCTCCTCATGTAGAAAGAAGATCTCTATAGATCTAATGCATTGAAGTTACCTTGCTCCCCTTGAGTTCATGCTGAAGCTTCAAACATATTATTCAATGAAGTACACGAATCTATGACCTTTTCTATCACCAAGGACTCATACTTACAGCAAAGATCCAACCAAGTGGATTTACATATATGACTCAAGTACCCAACCAAGTGGGTTTACACAATTTGACTCAACTACCCAACCAAGTGGGTTTACAAATTTGATCGAGCCCTTTACATGATTCAATATTACAATTTACATCATAGGTCATAGCATTTTCATCAAATTACAGATATGAATTTTTATAGCCAATATCAAAAATACCTCAAGAGAGATCATAATTCAGAATCATCATAATGCCAAAAATGCATTACATTTAGCAAGGCTAATGCTCCCCCTAAAACTGTGCATCCAATGCATCCTTTCCATATGACCAAAACTCCTCCTTATCTTATGCAACCTGAACACTTTCAAAAGCCAATCATCAAGGCATATTTACCCAATATCAGAGAATGAAATAGAAATATAAGAGCTCAAACATCATCAGAGATACCAAACAGCATTGCAGCTATGCTGAAGAATGCTGACCCAGAAAATTTCTATCAGCAACCACCCATACGCGGTTTTCTGTGTATAAACTCGCATATGTACATGACTGTCTTTCATGAGACCCGCGTATCCAATTTTAATCTTCTGATTTTAAGTAGATCTGATCTTATACATGGTAGAGACAACTGTCTGAGATATTCGAATGCTTCCCTAGGATATATGAGAGAAGAAAGATAGGACAATGTATCTATGTTTTCAAGTGTCATCCAACATTTGTAGCATAAGTGCATTAGTAACCAGACCTTCAAAATTTTTGCAGCATCAAAAAATTCTTCCCAATAGGAATTATCATACCAAAACAACTTCTTCTATAGACAATATGTGTCAAGCAATCATCCATGTGATTTGTTATTACCAAGATCTTCATGATTTATCTTTATTTCACAATCAAATATGTGTAGGAATTATGTATATAAGATCTCAATCATGTCACAAGTCATCATCATTAGATACAATGCCAACAATGCAATCATTAGTTGTTAGACTAATGCTCCCCCTGAACCTGTGTTCCTAATCTTTAGCTATCTTACTGTCTTTCTTATCAGAAAAGCATACGCGACTGTCTCCATTGGAACTCGCGTGTATACGCGGCTTTTGTTCGTGAAACCCGCATATTGAAAGTGAAATACTGAAAATTTCACTCCTTCATCTCCCCCTAAGCTTATGCCACCTGTACCTATCTTCTTCACATCAGATGCACTGTCAAAAATAAACATGACCAGAATTACCAAACTAACTATGGGAACCACTATACATTGCTCCCCCTGTGATGATACATCTATAATGTATCTCACATCATTTCTACAGTCATTATGAGCAGTAAGCTTTAGAGTCATATGACTGCAGTAGGGTCAATATTCCCTACGTTTCTGACCGGTCCTCCTTCTTTTTCTAGCTTTGCTTGAAATTTCTTTTAGTGTGATGAAAATTCTCCAATTTCTCAGATCTGTTCATCCTGCATTCTTTTTCTACATGTCCATACTTGTTACAAGCATAACATCTTGTGTTACTAGAAAAGTAAGCATAAGGATCATAATGTGTTTTTCTATTCTTCCTTTTATTGCAATCAGCTGCTTTATGACCATATTTTCTGCATGAAAAACAATATCCCTTAAAGAAACCTGAGTACCTTTCTGTGTAGAATCTGTTTGTATGTGACTGAAAAATTCTTCTTCTACAATTGGCTGCAACATGCCCATAATTATGACATTTAAAGCATTCAACATTATTTATCAAAGGAGGGAATGATTTCTTTTGAGATTTCATGATTGTCGGTTGATCTTTTGTTTCTTTCAACACTTTAGATTTTGCATTGATATCCTTTGAATCTTTAGCACTTCCTTGTGAACTAGATTCTCCTTTAACAGTTTCATGAAAACCAAGACCAAATTTAATAGAAGGAGACCTTTGACTACTAAGAATATTGTCCAGAATCTTAGTACTATCTTGAAACCTCAAGAGTTTATATTTTTCTTCTAATTTACCCATTAGAATGTTTACCTCAACCTCCAATTTTTGGCATCGCTGCGTCATACTTTCTTCAACCCTTTTTCTTTCTTCTACTTTATCATTCAATTTCAAAATCTCTTCTTTCAATTCATTTTCTTGTTCTTAAAAAGTTTGTAAAAGATCTTCATTCTTCTTATTTGATTTTTCCAGTTCTTCTTTCAGAGAGATGATTTTTGCTTCAAGTCTTTCACTTCGATTGGTTACTTTATCCTGCGGTATTTGATACATTTCTATCCATCTTTGATACATTTCTATCTCACAATTCATTCTAGAGATCGTGTCTTGGTAGATAGATTCCTGCTTTTTAAATTGATCTTCATCATTAGTCTTGAGATTTTCTTCTAGACCCATACTGTTACTTTCACTATCATTTTCACTATCTTCACCATTGCTTGCATAAGGAAGAGAATCACAAAGATTAGTACCTTTTCCATATTCTTCATTTTCTGCTTCACATGTTTTATGAGATATCTCCTTTCTTTGAGTAGCCTTCTTCTTTTGCTTCCTTGCCATGAGCACTAACAGATCTTGGTCAGAATCTTCTTCATCCTCATTCGACATTTCATCATTATCTTCATTTGTATAATAGCTCTTTCCCTTTTCAAATTGTTTCCCTTTATCATGATTTTCTTCATAAGGAAATTTAGTAGCATAATGACCAACTCTTCCACAAGTAAAACACTTGAAGGGAAGCTTACCTCTAAATCTTCCAGTACCTGGTTGGAGTCTTCTCACAAAATTCGCTTCTTCTTCTTCTGATATGTAACTTGATTCCTTGACAACTTCCTTTTATTTTCCTTTTGCACATGACTTAAAGGTAACTTATCTGATTTGAGAGGGACCTTATTTTCTCATTTCAAAAGCAGTTAGAATACCATGTAGCTGAACAATAGTAAGAGTTTGCAGATCTTGCCTTTCTTCAATAGTAGATACTTTTGACTCAAATTTTGAAGTCAAAGATCTTAAGACTTTTTCAACCAGAGTAGTATCGGTTATGGTTTCACCCAAATTTCTCATGCGATTTACAACATCATCTAAACATAAAAGGAAACTGGCAATACTCTCATCACTATGCATCCTTAAATTTTCATATTCAATTCTGAGAGTTTGAAGTTTTTCACTTTTTACCTTTGTATCTCCTTCATAGCTTAGAATGATTTTGTCCCATACGTCTTTTGTTGAATTTAGCTGCATCACTTTAACCAATTCTGATTCAGACAGGCTTCCTAATAAAACATTGACTGCTTTGGCATTTATTTCATATTTCTTCCTTTCTGCTGCATCAGTAGGAATAATTGTCGGATACTGATAACATTCTTCCACGATTGCCCATACTTCTGCACCAAGACTTTGCAGATACGCTTTTGTTCGTATCTTCCAGAATAACAGATTACTTCCATTGAATAGAGGTGGATTTAGAGAAAGTACTCCTTCCTGACTTCCCATTGTGACGGATCTCCTTCAAGCGATCAAGCTTCTGCAGAAGAACCCGCTATGATACCAATTGTTGGGAAAAATACTGAGAGGGGGGGGGTGAATCAGTATTTAGTGCAGACTAAAAAAATTTTACTTTTTCTTTTTCTAAAACCCATACGCTACTTTACCGACGCCAACTTATGTATACACGCGGATATCCTTAATAAAACTTGCGTATTAACAGAGATCTCATTATGATGATAATTCTTTGCTTAGATCATTGCATCATTCATTCCTTAGATGTTTAGTAAGTAGTAAACATGTGCAGTAAGAATAGAATACATCATCACACATAAGCAACACACATGAACACCAGGATTTAAGGTGGAAACCCAATTCGAAAGAAAACCACCACTGCCGTCGTCTTAGTATTCAATATTTTATTATAAAGAAAACATCTTACAACAGTGTACTGGTGCAGACTCATACCAGCACGCAGGCACCCACCTGCAGAAGGATACAACCTTCTCTCGTTTACCAGCCTCTCCTGGAAGGGAGCCACTACCCCCTGCTCTCGTTTACCAGCCTCTCCTGGAAGGGAGCCACTACCCCCTACTCTCGTTTACCAGCCTCTCCTGGAAGGGAGCCACTACCCCCTACTCTCGTTTACCAGCCTCTCCTGGAAGGGAGCCACTACCGCCTGCTCTCGTTTACCAGCTACCACTGGAAGGGAGCCACTACCGCCTGCTCTCGTTTACCAGCTACCACTGGAAGGGAGCTACAACCCCCTCACTGAAGGCTTCGACCCTTAGCACCATCATGGACCACGTTTTATCAATTTTCATACTGGATCCAACAGCTTCCATACAACACAACTTGTAGGCTACTTTTCATCAGACTTTCAGACTGGACCCACTCCACACATTTAAGCTCATCATATATCAAACTAAAACTTATAAGCCCATCAATTCATTCATTGAATCATCAACCAATCAACCAAGAACTTGATCTTCAATTAACATAATTAGCAGCATATTCATCATTAAAACAACCCAATTTTGTATGAATACATCATTGATAGATAGCAGTAAAACAACAAAACAGATCAGACATTTCATTCCACTTACTTCAGCAAAACCTAGATTCCATACGTGATTTTAATTCACTAAACCTTCATATGTACGCAATTTCTTGCACACCAACCCGCGTATACTTCTATGCATTCTTCAGAAAACCCTATCTGCCCATACGCGCTTTTCCTTAAGCAGACCCGCGTATACACGCACTTTTACTGAAGCGAACATGCGTATACATCTGTAACTTTTCAGGACTGTGTAGCTCTTTATATCAGATAAACAACTCATATTTCATCCTTTACTTCAAAAAGTATTTTTCCTCATCTTAGATCTAAACATTCCATAAACAGATCTAGAAAATACATATACATTTCAGATCTAGAGATCCCTCTTCATCATTTTCTTCATAAGTGCATTATTAATTCAGATCAATCAGTAAACTGTTACCCAATCCATACAGATATACTCCAGAGTGAAGTATTCATTCCATACCCAGACACATGCACACCCTTGCACTATGATCTTCTTCTCCTTATATAGATTTAGCCTTTGTCAATACCATGAGTCAAAACCACTCAACTACTAATGGTATTCTTGGACGGGATCAAATAGATATTCTAGCGCTAAATACAATGGGCCAATACCATGGTAAATTCCCTTGGTTTTATGAATTTAGAGCGCAAATAGGCATACGTGACTTGGCACGTACTTTTCCGCGTGCATACGCTACTTCTTCTTAACAAACCCGCGTATGCTTTGTGACATACCATTTTTATCATTATTCTGGCACTTTATGAATTCCTTTCTTCTGCTACTTCTGAACAGATTTGTAGATACATCAGATTTACATCATTTCCATCAAGGAAAACTTCATCAAGTAGGTTCCATCAAAGTCAATACATTGTATCACATTGCCAACAATCTCCCCCTTAACTCATCAAGTAGGTTTCCATCAAGTTCAACAGGTTTCCATGAAGGAAAACTTCATCAAATAGGTTGCCATCAAATTTATCAAGTAGGTTGCCATCAAGGACAACACTCTGCATCATATTGCCAACAATCTCATTTCATCAGGTAGGTTGCTATCAAGGACAACACATGCCAACATATAATGAAGATGAAGGAACAATAGAAGGGAGGATTTATTATTATTATTTTTTATCTATTTAGATCTAGATTTTTCATGTGACATTTATATGCACGATTATGTTGTTTAGCTAAGTCTGCAGTGATGTTTAACACAGGAGTGTTCCCGAGCGGAAATCCCACCCTTTCCCATGGGGGACTTCGAGTGCCTACTCTGGGAAGGTTTCTATTGACATGCCATTCATC
Organism: Pinus albicaulis; assembly: GCA_034641835.2. Taxonomy (NCBI): domain Eukaryota; kingdom Viridiplantae; phylum Streptophyta; class Pinopsida; order Pinales; family Pinaceae; genus Pinus; species Pinus albicaulis. The sequence goes on along the minus strand of CM076574.1, from coordinate 186,704 downwards.
ATCAAGCATTGGTTCCATATTCATCCACTCTCATATGCACATTCAGCCACATGAATAATGCATTCCTACTTGAGGGGTTGAGAGGTGGTGCTTTTTTCTAGCATTTTCAGCTAGCAAACCAATCCTTCCGCCCAAACAGTAACAAAATACACCAAAAATTTCCACATAATTCACCCAACTTACCTCTTCTCCTGAAGCTTTATTAGACCAAGAAGATGTGCTCACAATATTCCCATAATCTACCCTTAAGTCATGTTTTTGGTTGCCTTAGAGATGCAACCTTCTCCACAAGAAAAATCGCACCAAAACCACTAAGAAATCCTCTCAAAACTTGGTTGTGTTTTTCCAATGGGTATCCAGTCTGATTCCCATAGATAAGAAACAAGGCACCATCCAGGTATCTATTGATTATCGTGATATAAATGCCACATGTCCAAAATACTATTATCCATCTCTGTTTATCTATCAAATTATCAACGATTGCACCGGATGTGAATATTTCTCCTTTATGGATGGCTTCTAGAGGAACTATAAATTTATCTAGAAAATGGCATAATATCAAGCTAATAATGGGAAAATATGTATTGAATAGTCCAATGCCTTCCATTCCAATAGGAGGTGCTGATGTTGTACTAAGAGTACAGTGGTTACAATCTTTGGGGATGGTAGCTTTTAATTTTCAAGAACTTTTCTTGAATTTTTTTCCGAAAGGAAAGGAAATCGAATTATGGGGTATCGCAGGGAAGCCAGGAAAGATAATAAGCTCTAATGTCATGAAAAAGCTTCTAAAGAAAAATTGAAGAACCATAATTGAACAATTATCCTCATTAGAAGTTCCAACATCAAAATCATCTGTTTCTCCAGATCTCTAAAAAGTCTTGAATAATCATTCCAAGGTGTTTGAAACTCCCAAAGGACTCCCACCTATTCATGATCATGATCATACTATTCATTTGATTACATGAATTTTTCATCCAAACATTAGGCCTTACAAATATCTTTATGTCCAAAAGAGCGAAATTGAGCATATGAGTACAGAATTGTTAGAGGCTGGCATAATTCAACCTATTCAAATTTCTTTCTCTGCTACAGTATTATTGGTGCATTAGAAGGATGGATCATGGCACACGTGTCTGTATTATAGGGATCTCAATAAGCTCACTATTAAAGATAAATTTCCCATTCCTATGATTGATGAATTATTGTATGAATTACATGGAGAAATTTATTTTACCAAGTTCGATCTTCGTTCAGGATATCATCAAATTAGAATGAAGACTGAATATATTTCGAAAACAACATTTCGAACTCATGAGGGTCATTATGAATTTTTGGTCATGCCTTTTAGCCTTACCAATGCACCTTCTACATTTCAAGGGTTGATGAATTCCATTTTCAAACCCTTCCTTAGAAAATTTGTGCTAGTAATTTTTTATGACATACTAATCTACAATAGGTCTTGGAAGTATCATGTCCAACATGTTGATAGGGTGCTCAAACAATTGGAGGAGACACAACTATATGCAAAAACATCTAAATTTTTCTTTAGAGTACAAGAGGTGGAATATACGAGTCATATTTTATCTGACGAGGGTGCTAAGGTAGACCTTAAAAAAATTAAAGCCATTAAGGAATGGAAAGTCCCCACAACTATAAAGTAGTTGTGAGGATTCCTTGGGTTAGCAGGTTATTATCGCAATTTTTTTAAGAATTATAGGAGAATAGAAGCACCTCTAACAACATTATTGAAGAAAGATACATTTTCATGGACTTTTGAAGCAACTAAGGCCTTTGAACATCTTAAAGAGGCAATGTATCTAGCACCAGTATTAACTATGCCAGACTTCACAAAAACCTTTATTGTGGAATGTGATGCCTCAGAAAATGGATTTGGTGTTGTTTTAATGCAAGAAGGAAGACCCATTTATTTTTAAAGTCATCCAATCAATGGAAAATATTTATAGAAAGCTATTTATGAGAAGGAAATGTTGGAAAATACTACATGCACTAAAGAAATGGCAACCTTACCTAATGGGAAGCCACTTCAAAGTAAAAAATGACCATGATATTCACAAAGATGTTGGGTTATGACTTTGAAATCATATACAAAAAAGGGAAGCTAAATTTTGTTTCAGATGCACTCTCAAGAAAGGATGAAGAGGTGGAAGCATTGCTTTGTTCCATTTCTATTATCCAACTAGATTGGATAACTGAAGCAAGGGATGAATGGAAGAAGGAAGAAGAAGTGTGGAGACTCATTAAAAAGTTTCATTGAGATCCTAGTACATCTGATACATTTAGTTGGAAAAATGATTCCTTATGGTATAAATATCACTTATATATTTGCAAGAATTCCCAACTAAAATAGAATATTCTTTTGGAATTTCACACTTCTCCTTTAGGAGGACACTCAGGATTTTTAGAAACCTACCACAAGATGAAGAAATATTTTTTTTGGGATGGCCTTAAATTTGATATTCAAAATTTTGTGGCAAAATGTTTGGTTTTCCAGCAAAATAAAGTTGAGAAAATTAAGACCCCGGGTCTTCTACAACCTTTATCCATTCCAAGTCAATGTTGGGAGGATATTTCAATGGATTTATCATAGGTTTACCTAAGTCCGAAGGAAAGAGTGTCATCATGGTGGTACTTGATAGACCTACCAAGTATGCAGGCTTTTGTCCATTATCTCATCCATTTAAAGAAAGTACAGTTGCTATTGCATTTATGGAAACAATTCTAAAGCTATATGGAATCCCTATATTATTGTAAGTGACAAAGTTCCCATTTTTACTGGAAATTTTTGGACGGAATTATTTTCTTGTTTGGGTACTCAACTAGCTCATAGCTCATCTTATCATCCTCAATCTGATGGTAAAAATGAGATAGTGAATAAATTTTTGGAAGGATATCTTTGTTGATTTGTATCTGATAAGAAAACACATTAGGTCAGGTGGCTACCTCTCGCTGAATGGTGGTATAACACTTCCTTCTAGACTGCAACAAAAATGACGCCATTTATGGCAATTTATGGATATCATCCATCATCCATCACATCTTATTTAAGAGAAAATTCTAAGTTTCAAGCAGTGGAATATCACATCTAGCATCAACAAGAAGTTCTCCAACTCTTAAAGGATAACCTAAATTTGGCACAAAATCGAATGAAACAAGAAGTAGATCAACATCGCAGCGAGAGAAGTTTTGATGTAGGATATTGGGTACTTTTACAAATACAACCATACAAACAGATGTCCCTCAAGCAAGCTCAGAAGGATAATAAATTATCGCCAAAGTACTATGGCCCTTACAAGGGGTCGCAAAAGGTTGGTACTATGGAATACAAATTGGAGCTTCCTAATTCTTAGCGAGTGCATCCAGTTTTCCATGTTTCATGCTTAAAGAAGGTTATAGGGATCAAAATTCCAGTTCAAACAATATTGCCAGAAATTGATGAGGAAGGAAAAATCATATTGGAACCTTAAGTAGTCGTAGAAACAAGAACTCAAAAGCTACGAAATCGATCAATTTCAGAGTATCTCATCAAATGGAAGAACTTACCCACTGAAGATTTTACGTGGGAGGATGAGAATTTTATATAGAAGCATCCAGAGCTACTCAAGTGTTGAGGACAACACTTTTTTAAAGGAGAGGCTCATGCTAGGTCCATATGTTACTAATATAGTCCCTTATTGTTGTTAATGTAACCCCCTTATTGTTATTGTTGTACCCCTGTAACCCCAATATTGTTATTATTGTGCTGTTACATTATTATTGTTAGGTCGGCTAGGATTATATTGTGACCCCATGGACTCCTATATATAGAAGAAGTTTTTTTTCATTTGTATCATCCAATAATTGTTCATTTATGTAATTTATTGGAGGTTTCCCCCTCGAAGTGGCTATTTCTAAGGCATTGATCTCTCTTTTCTTCTACTTTTGGAGCTGCCTTCATAACATTGCCGTGATTGAAATCTTAATTATGTTTGGTTTACCTCAGTAAAACCTAATTCTTATTGTTTTCCATGAATATGAATTGATTTGGTTGTCCTTGTGAGGAAAACTCTATTGTCATGCTTTTATCCAAATTGTTGCAAAAGGAAACCTTTATTTTTGGCTTTAGCATGTCTCCATGATGAATATAAATATCCATAATTCTTCCTTTTCAGAATGTGGAGTAATCTAGAATTATTTATCTTCAGCTTAGTTTTCTTTGTCTAATCAACTCATCATACTAATAGATCTATTAGGAGGTATGTGTATGCTAGCATGTGCATATCTGTAATAGACAATAATAATTGGGATTACTTGATAAAAAAAGGTCAATATTCCCTAAGACCTGAAGGAATTATTTTCTTATGGAAATTTGCCAATAAAAGATCAAGTTTCTCCTATGACCCCTCTAAACCAATATTGTATCAACTTGTATATGCTATCAAGTCTCCCTAGGAAAATCTATGACCTTGGTGTGTTAATCATGTTGGAGCTCTTGGTTGAGGAGATAATTTTTCCATGTATTCACATGCAAGAACATTAATTGGAAAGTTCAATGGAGTGGTCTTTCCACCTTATGTGATGGAATGATGAGATGCATATCTACCTCAAAAAAGAGTTGTAAAGGGAAGATTTTTCTTTGAACATAAAGGGAAAAACATTTTCAACTTGGAATTTCAACTACAGGAGTATCTTAAATGAGTACAATGGGGGTTCCATGGTTCTTTAAGAATAATGGTATTTTTATGCAGCATTAGTTTCCCCTTTATACCCCCAATGAGGTAGGTTATAAAAAAAAAATCTTGACTGGTCATATTGGCTTAATTTCTTGATGACTTTAATGTTCAAGAAATATTGGCAAAGATAGGAAGTTATTTAAGTTAATGGATTATCTATTTAATATACTTCCATAAAAAATAATTGTGTACCCTCAATTGGTTGATTATTTCCTCAAATATTGGACTAAATGCAAGTGACCCACCATACGAAAAGACCCATATCTTAATGGTACTCTCTAATGGTTAAGTTTTTTAGTATAGGCTTGGTTTCCTCAAAGATGAATTTTTTCCAAGCAACTATATATATCCTTGACTTATTTTTTCTAGCCAAATATAGTTAGTGTATAAACACCATTTTATGGAAAAAAGGTTTATAAATTCATCGTTGCAGGTGATATGATTTTTTTTTCGTTAATGAGAAGTATCATGAAATTTTATTTCATGTTTCTATCATTTCAATGGTTGGTATATTGTAAGTAAGTTTTGATTTCTTGTTTTCTCCATTAAGGTAGATTGGGCTTCTGGAATTTGTGCTCACTTTTCTATCCATGTTCTGTAGTTATGCGCTAGAACTATGAATGTTTGTGAGTTAAAGACAATGGTTATCATGAAACAATGTGAGATTTAAACATGTTGCTCCATTAATTGGAAAATCTCCTACCACAGTTTATTAGATTGGTGGCACTATGGATAGTTAACAATTGACCAATATCACTTTAATGTACTATGGATTCCATCTTTGTTTAATGTACTTTAAACATGTTCAAATTAGTACATTTTAGTTATTGGTTATTTTTTTCTTATCATATTATTTTTCCCAATCTAATCCTATTGTCTATGGATATTTTATTATTTCCCTAGATCTATTCTATAAAGTTAGAGGTGGGATGAAGTATGTCTTTGTAATGTGTAGCTTTTTATGATTTGAGGGGCTTGTCTTCACACACTTTTTCTAGTTGAAGTACTTGTGGGGGGACATAGTTATCATTGAGAGTTAGAGAGTGGTTTCCTTGTATCCATACAATTACATCTTCAGATACTCATGCTTGGTGTGGATTTCAAAGTGTTCGAATGGCCCTTTCATATCTTGTTGGTGTAACAATTACTAGCCAAAATTGGTACTTAAATTTTTTAACATCTAATTAGTGGTTACATTTCAGGATCATTATTATTGACTGTTGTATTTTGACATCTTTAATTAATTAATAACAAGAACCACTCCCAATTAGTTTTATAGACCCCAAAGCCAATAGGATTCAAGCATGTAGATCATTATTCATAATTATGTCATATATACTCATTGTTTTTGGATTTTTGGCATGTAAATCAATATTTTAGAGGAGGATTTGTATGTCATCACAACATATTTACATGATTCACAAGGTGAGAAATAAATATTTGGTGTCATTGCATATTTTAGATTTGGTAATTATAGGTAATTTATAGGCTATCAATTTATTTAAAGTTTCACTTTCATTGAGTGTTTAACCAAAGATATTGAGTATATTACACATGAATTTCTTTCCCTCCACCCACTTTTCATAACTTCCATAACCATTAGGTACAAACTTCGATCCCATTTTTCTTGTTTGGTAAAATATTTTCCAAGACTTTACAAAGTTTTATAATTTATTGAAAGTTGTAGAATTTATAATTTATAATGTTTCAAGGTCTATTCTTTTAAGTATAATTCTTTAAAGGGTGGTAGCTCAATGGAAAAACAACCTATTTACAAGCATAAGGTTAGTTCTTTGATTCCATCATGCCCTGATATTTATATGGAATGGATACGGTCAATTTTTAGTCGCAGATGCTCCTTTTACCATTCCCAATGAGCTAATGGTGACATTATTTGACCCTCACCAAAATATGAAATGGTGATGGTAAATGAACGACGCCATATATATATATATATATATATATATATATATATATATATATATATATATATATATATATATATATATATATATATATATATATATATATATATATATATATATATATATATATATATATATATATATAGTGATGACCATGAAAGGTCCATCACCATAAATAAATGTTGTTCATATGAAATGTTGATGGTCACTATCCATCATTATAATCATTATTCATGACAGATCTTGAATGTCACCACGACACTTATGTTTGTGGTGATGCCACAATTGGCGGCATTCACTTTTTTGACGACGAAGGTTAAGTTCCATGACCATTTCTCATATGAAATGGTGATGGTAAGTATCCTTCATTGTAAAATGTTATTGTTGACGGACCTTGAATGTCACCTAAATAGCTATACTTTTGGTGACATCCAATTTTTGGTGATAGAGGCTCTTTTAACCGTCACGAAAGAGCTTATGGTGACAATTTTTCACCCTTGCAAATGTCTTTTTTTCTTGTAGTGTAATTTAGGATCAAACATTGGTGGTATTTTGTAATATGTTAAATTATTATTTATATGGAATCAATTATTTATTGTAAAATATCAATCAATGTGTTATATTTGAAAATTAAAAGTATGGTAAATATGGGAAAACTAATGGTGATTTTCATTTAAATGAATTTTTTTATCAAAACTACTATTCTTTTATATTTTCCTTATAATGATCACTGATGTTTTGAGTTTGAGTGATTGAGGATGACCACAGGTGTTCCCTCAAATTGGAAGTTTAGTGCTCGAATCCGGTATGGATTTTGCATTCAAGAATGAAAGAGAAATTGGAATCTAAAAGTTACATTCCAAAACAAACCTTTTTGGGGGATTACTTAGGGTGATTGGTACATATTTCGGTGTTGTAAATTTTCTCCAAATCATAACTAATATATCGTACCACAAGTGAGGAACACAATGGTAACATAATTTTCTTCGCAATTTATCCACTTATATTGTAGTGATCCATAAATGTAAGAAAAAAATTAATAATCTGATATAGACTAGTTGGTTTATTCATATGTGATAATGAACCCAAATAGTAATTCTTATCTGGAGAAATTCTCATCATAGTTGGGCATTCTTGATATCATTGACCTCTAGCCCTAGACTTATTCACTTAGCATTATATATTATCCGGTTATATACATGTATATGAGGCTATCCAATTATTTTATTTCATTCTATTCTAGACTTAGCTTTGGCACTTGCTAGGATTTTTGTTTGCACTCCCACATTGTATAAGCAATCTACAACATGATAGTTTTAGCATGTAACTTACATGGCATGATTGTGCCTAATATTTCCTTGAATATTGAATTCTAATTTTACTAAGGTGTTATTTTATAGGGTGATTTTTTATTTCCTTTGTTTATATAGGTCATTTGGCCACATAGAAGCCATTATTGCCAACTGAAGAAAACTAGTTCAAGTTTCTTGCTTCTATGGGGGAAAATGTTATTGACAATATCTTTGATGTGTAGGTATATATCATATAAATCCTTTATATTCTATTTTATTTTATATTCTAGTGTTCATCATCTTTCATGTCTTATACTCTTCATTATATCCTCTTTCTTTTTTGGAAAGCGAACTCCGTATTGATGGTAAGAAGCAATAATTGAATAAAGAGGAGAACAATAAAACTGAAGCGACAAAATGAAAATTAAAGAAAGAGAGAAGAGAATTTGTCTAGTCTTACCTGTGGAGTAAATATCCCACATAACAGACACACATATAGATTGATGGCCAAGTCTTGAGAGTTGGTGAATTCACCTGTAATATTCCTAAATCAGCTTGCAACTAATTGGAATATCAAAGTTTTGTTTTGGCACTTACATAGGTATATAAGTGGGTAGGGAGACCCATAAATCTCTTTATGAAGAATAAAACCACTTATAATGTAAAAGTGGATCATCTTTTTAGCTTAATAAATAACCCTAAGGTGTGAATAGGGGTTGTCCAGCACATTGACTCAGTCAACTTTGACCAAATCAACAACATTGTCATAGAGGAGTGGACTTTAATGGAGGGACAACACAGTTTTAGATGGAAAAACATTGCATGGAAGTAGTGTAATTAATGGATGGGGCTTAGGGTTTGGAAGCTGATATATTATAAAAGGAAGAGGATGGTAGCCATATTCATCATGTTTACATATTTTTATGTATTTATATATGGTCTATTTAGACATATAGATTTCTCTAGATGTTTAGCTGAGATTGTTGTGTTGTTTAGCACAAAGTGTTCCTGATCGGGAATCCCACCTCTTTCCTTAAGAGGCCCCTTGGCAGAGTTTTTCACTATGCTTCCACATTCAAGAATTTCGCCAAGCTTTAGTCTCATGTAAAACACAGTTTTGTTTTGAGTTGGATTGTGTTGTAGGGGTGTAGCAGTGGAGGAGAGAGATCTATAATTTCCGAGCTAGTTTTCCATTGGAGGGATCACCCTTTCATCCAGAGGCTTGTGAGTAAGTTCTGAGGGCTTAATTACATATTTTGGCACCAAGCCAAGTAGCAGTCATTAGCTACAATTAAATTTCCCTCAAGCACTGGATTATTTTGGAGAGCAGCTGCAACAGTGGGTCTGTTTCCCTATTTGGAGTGTTTGGATTTCCTGAGTTGGGATCATCCATTCATTTACAAGATCTGCTGGAGGAGGATCATACATCTTGTACATCAGAGTAGAGACCTCACATTAGTGATTATATTGCAGAGATTATTCAGCCGTAGGGCCAAATCTTCTATATCTTGTATAGTGTGTATTTCTGGAAACCATTTCTGGGTTGTCCTGGAAATCTATTTTGGAGCATGGATCTCTAGCCTTAAAATTTTTGGAGAATTATATCAGGAGAAATATATTTTATATCTTTCATCTTCTATTCTCTCTTAGACAACACAATTTTCTGCATTCCTATATTTCATGTATTAAGAACATTTTAGATCTAGGCGTATGATTTCATGGGAGGCTTGTTTTCCCAACTTGAGTGATCTTTTCTTCAAGATATTGTACCTATTTTTCTATTATATCCATAATGGAATGGATCTATTGTTGTATCATTCTTTGATCTATTCATATTTCTGCATATTTCCAGTTTTATGCACTTTATGCCTGCTTTTCCCGTTTGGTAATATTACAGTAGTATCAAAGCATAATATTGGCTCAGCCTATGTAATTTAGCCATTATGTCATATAAGGAGGCTTCTCATAGAAAGGAGAATATTTTCAAAAGAGATGAAGGAAAAAATTCGTTATCAGGAGGGAAGGAGTTCTCAAAACTTCTTCCTCAAACTATGCAGGGCATTAACAGAGACATCAAAGGAATGAGAATGGAGAGATGTAGAGATTATCCAAGAGGACTTGTACATAAAGAAAGCTCCATATTTTCACATTTTGGGTGTGATAATTCAGCTACACCATCAGATCTACAATGCCCTACCATGCCTATGTTCGTAGAAAGAGAGACAGAGGGAGGATATGTACCAAAGGAGGAGACTCTTGGTGACTATCTTCAAGATTTTGAATCTCAATATTAGAGGTTCAAATATCATCTAAAATTCCAAGGGTTTTGAAATATCAAGGAGGATGGAAGACCTAAAAATCACAATAGAGGCAAGAGGTGCAAGCAACATGATGTGGGTACATTCTTTCTATCTACTTTTGATGGGTCACCTAAATGTTCAGCTAGGGCTTGGGTGAAGGAGCTAAACACCCATTTTCAGCAACACCAAGTTTCAGGGGATGAATTCATTAGAGTTGTAGTAGTGCATCTTGAAGGTAAGGCTTATGATTGGTGGTTTTATGAAACTTATTCTTTCAATCATGTAAATATATCTACTTATGCAAAGTTCACTAGGAGAATAGTGAAAATATTTGATCAAAAAAAATTTGAAACTTCCTTGGTTGAGCTAGCCAAGCCTAAATAAAAAAAACCTTTGCATGAGTTGGAAGGGTCTATAAACCTAAATCCATTTCAAAAAAATATTGAGGGGGTTAAAAACTTGCAAAATAATTTGCTAGAGTCAAGATCCCCACTTCAGAAAGAGCTCTCTTCTCAAAATGAAGACATGGAGATCTTTTTTTGAAAAGAGGATCTAAACATAGAGGCTCTTAATGATGATAAGGCAACCTACATTCATGATGAAGGGGAAGAGAAGGTAAGAGTTAACAGTGATGTTACATTAGAAGCAGATCTAGCACCTCATGAAGAGGAAGATGGAGAAATTTCCCCACAGAGAGGAATTCTTGTACCCTTAAAAGGAGTTCCAAGGAATCTCACATGTGGAGATCTGGGCATAATCCATGAGAAACATGTGCCATTATTGATATATTGTGAGATCTTGAAGATGAAAGAAGAAGATAGGGAGGAGGACTAGCATCATATTTTTATGAGCAGACACCCCTCTCTATTTCAGAATTTTGATGCACAGAAGAGGAAGGATGATTTACATAGTAAGGAAATAGAAAAATCAATCCACTCACATATACAACCTGCTCTAGGCCTTGATGTTTCATTACATGGAGGCATCCCACCAGGGAGATCCCCTGATTGGAAGATGAAAAAATATTTCTCTCAACATAGTGCAACATTGATATATTTGGCTAAGGAAGGAGCCTTGGAAGGAGCTAGCATAGCATAGAGAACTTTTGGTGGGTTCAAAGGAGGGATGAGAAATTTTCTGATATGGATATTTCCATCTCCCACTCAGCTATTTTCACTAAAAGATGATGATTCAGAAATATGTGATGACACAAGCATGGGGCGAAAGGACTAATCCATATTCTTTGGGTAGTAAATGATGCTTCACCACATGAGGTGGATTTCTGAATATGACAAGAGGTTATTAACACTGTTTCATGCATTGGAAAAACTATGGATGTTTTGGATTGGAAATAACTTCCAAGGGGAGGCTGACCTCCGTGTACTTCAATCTTGTCTTGGGAAAGATCAACTAAAAGGGAGGCAACAAAAGTGGGGTAACAATAGTCCAACATGTGACTTTGGCATTGAGTATTTCAAAGAGGAGAGTTATGATGAGACAAGCACTTCATTTCAGAATTATATAGTGCTATCATTTTTGGGAAGCCTTGATCCATATTGGGAGTCCCAACTATTGGTGGAATATTACAAGAACCTCTTCACATGTAAGGTTCTTGATGGAAAATTGATATATGGGAGGTATAGAGTGGTTGATGGAGACATTTATTTCCATGATCAGATCGACTTGTCTAGAGACTCCAAGCTCAAGAAGGAGATTCTACATGCAGCATATGAGGCACTCTCTTCAGGACATGTAGACTTCATTGAGTCTTGTCACACCATCATGGAGGGATTCTATTGGGAGGATCTCAAAGAATATATCCACCAACATATCAAGAGATATGTAGCTTGTTTGATGTATGAGGAGGAAAGAAACCACCTTGAAAGGTTGTTACAATCATTTCTCCTTTTGATGGAGAAACGAGAAGGTTCGTCTATGGAAATCTTCACCAACTTTTCTACAATGTATATTAAAGATTGTGTTTTGATGCTTATTTATCAACTAACAATGTATGTGAATTCCTTTACCTTGCATTTGAAACACATTGCTCCGCAAAAGAGCAAGCCTCTCTTTGGATTTCGTGGTCCTATTGGGACTACATTCAGTGATCACAATGACCACTTCATGGAGGAATTTGGGCAAAACATATTTTTTTTTTATCCTATTCAACTAAAACCTAATGTCCTTCACTATTTTCAAGCTTTTGAGCAGCTTATGGCAAAAAGTGGTTGGATGGCTACTTATCATATCATGTTTGGAGACAGCAAGAAGCAGAACAATGCTAGTCTCAATTAAGGGACTATTGTCACCATCCAGTATATCATATGACACTTAGTCCATGTCTCTTTTGGAACCCATACGGTGATGACACTTTATCCACTATATGTAAGGACGATTGTTCAAGAAATATTCCTAGAATCAAGGAGTGGTATCTTGAGATTCCAAGTATCTTTTGGCTTCATGAGGACTATATTATTACAACCCAAGACCCATAGCTCAAGATTTATCATAAATGGAGAGAGAGAAATCGTAAGTTGAATAGTTTTATCTCTCATTTTCAGCCATGCAACCCCTATACATTGCAGAAGAAGGGAATTGGTTATTGTTCCTATAAGCTACCAAGGATGTGTCATTTTGTTTGGATGATAGCATGGATATTGGAGTTTCTCATTAGGATTGAGGTACCCAACATTTACCATATCTCATGCCTTGAGGAGGCCAATGGACATCATAAAACTCTTTCCATATGTCTCGCACTTTTTCATGATGAGAGCTATTTGGTTTATCCACTAAAGGAAAATTTGTATTCTTGGAAGGAGACATATCCATTGGATATTTTCCAGTATCCTTGCATTTGCTTGAGGAAAAGCAACATTTTGGAGGGGAGGAATGTAATATTCCTAAATTAGCTTGCAGCTAATTAGAATATTAATTTTTTTTTTTTTCACTTCGATAAGTGGGATACCCATAAATCTCTTTATGAATAATAAAACCACTTCTCATGTGAAAGTGGATCATATTTTTTAGCTTAATAAAGAACCCTAAGGTGTGAACAGGGGCTAGAGAACTTTGACTGGGTCAGCTTTGACCAAATCAATAACACTGTCATGGAGGAGTGGACATTAATGGAGAGACAACACAGTTTTAGATGGAGACACATTGCATGGAAGTAGTGTCATTAATGGATGGGGCTTAAGGCTTGGAACCTCATATATTATAAAAGGAAGAGGATGGAAGCCATATTCATCATGTTTATATATGTTTATGTTTTTTTATATGGTCTGTTTAGACATATAGCTTTCTCTAGCTGTTTAGCTGAGATTGTTGTGTTGTTTAGCACAGGGTGTTCCTGATCAATAATCCCACCTCTTTCATGGAGAGGCCTCTTGAAAGATTTTTTCAATATACTTCCACATTCAGGCATTTGGCCAAGCTTCAGTCTTATGTACAACAAAGTTCTGTTTAGATTTGGGTTGTGTTGCAAGGGTGTATCAGTGGAGGAGAGAGATCTCCAATTTCTGAGCTAGTTTTCCATTCGAGGGATCACCCTTTCATCCAAAAGCTTGTGAGGAAGTTCTCAGGGCTTTGTTTCATATTTTTGCACCAAGCCAAGTATCAATCATTAGCTACAACACCGTTTCCCTCAAGGACAACGTTATTTTGGAGAGCAGCTCCAGCAGTGGGTTTATTGCCCTATTTGGAGTGTTTGGATATCATGTGTCGGGGTTAGCCCTTAATTTAGGAGATTTTTTGGAGGATGATAAGCCATATATTACATCATAGAAGCCACCTCCCATCATTGATTCTGTTGTAGAGATTATTCAGCCCTAGGGCCAAATATGCTATATCTTGTATAGTGTGTATTTTCGGAAACCCTTTCTGGGTTGTCCTGGAAATCTGTTTTGGAGCATGGATCTATAACCTTAATATTTTTGGAGAATTATATCAAGAAAAAAATATTTTATATCTTTCAGCTACTATTCTCTCTTAGGCAGTGTAGTTTTCTGCATTCCTGTATTTCATGTATTAACATGATTTTAGATCTAGGTATATGCTTTCGTGGGAGGCTTGTTTTCCCAAAATGAGTGATATTTTCCTCAAGATATTGTACCTATTTTGCTATTATATTCATAATGGAATGGATCTATTATTGTCTCATGCTTTGATCTATTCATATTTCTGCTTATTTCTAGTTTTATGCACGGTATTCCTGCTTTTCCCATTTGGGAATATTACATCACCTACAATGCCTTGGCAACACAATTATAATGTTTTGAAGTTATGAAACAATATTTCATGTGAAAATTGTACTCCAACCAATATTATGTTGGAAACTCATATTTTAATACTTGTTAGTATGAAATCTTAACGCAAGTGTACGAAAAGAGATAAATTTAGATGCACATGACAAAAAGTTGTAACAACAAATATGGTTGTCTAACTTCTCTAGATATGCAATAGATGGTAGAAAAAAATGCAATATAAGCCCATATATATGCAATAAAAGCATCTAAATAAAAAAATGAAATATGAGTTTCTCCAAATATACAATGGTCAAGACCAGATTTATAAAGAATTCTTATATTATGTAACACCTGGGAAGGGAACATAAAGAGTTCCCCTTAATGGGATGGGTTCCTGGTTTTCCTCAACGCCTCAGATTCAGAATTTTCGTCTCAATGGTGTATAAAACGTAAGACGCGTAGAACTCAAAGGGATATCAATAGGGAAAAAGAAAATAAAATTAAATCAATGTGTGACAATGATAAGAGGGTCAAACTTTGACCATGATAAAAGGATCACGAGTAAGAAATGAATGGAAAGTCCTCCTATTTATAACAAAAAATTGAGCTATCCTTGGTAATGGTGCATAGTAAAATATTATTAACCAAGATCTAGATCTAACTACTTGGAATATTTTCTTCTATTTTGTTGGAGTTAAAAGGGATTTAAATTGGTTCAATCCCTTTATTTAGAAATAATAAACAAATAAATTCTTTATTTATTATTTCATGAATGGGGTTAAGGAATAATTAAACAAATAATGATTTATTTAATTATTACTAGAAGATTTAGTCCAATTATCAAGGAATAATAATTAAATGAGGTTTAATTAATTATTTCTAGAGAATAATAAGATAAATAATGATTTATCTAATTATTTTTCATTAATTGGGTTAAATATGACCAAGAATATTATTTAAACAAAGGTTTAATTAGTTATTCCTACAGGAAAATCAAACAAATAAGGATTATTTAATTATTCCTCATGGGGTTTCTTGTTTAGACTAGAAATAACTTAATAAACTATGTTTTATTAAATTATTTCTTACTGAAAGCAATTTTACTATGGTAAAATTGGTCTTACATGGTGTATTTTGATCCATCTAATTATACATGGTTAGATGACCAAAAATGGTGTAACAGATTTTCCCCCAACGTGCGAGCTTTAGGAGCTAATCATATTACTGAAGTACGTTGTAAGAACACCATCACTAAACACCAAAGGGGAGTCATAGAGAGAGAGATACATATGCAAAGTGAAGCGAGAGAGGAAGATATCCGTGAGGGGCCGAGACCCAAAACCGTAAGTCTCCTTTAATGGTTGGGTACCTGTTCTCAGTGAGGTTGGGGAGACATAACTATGCCCACCGAGATGAAAAATTACAAAGAATAATGGTTCACACAGTAAAATAGGACTAAGATAAAGAGCACATGATAAATGATACATGAAATGCTGGCATAAAATAAGCCAATAAAAAATATAATGGATCCCACATATATACTGTGCCTGGGACAATAACCAGGACTAAGTACATGAGATATAATAATGACCAAAGAAGACCATATGAACAATGAATGGCTCTAAAAATAAGAATGGATCATCTAAATGATACATTCATGATGTATGCACCTGCAAGCGGCTAGGGCTGAACCCATCAAATCTACGGAGCTACATATGAAGCTGTAAAGATAAGGTAATCTGGGGATGTGGGGGGATACTTGAAGGGCCACCCCCTCATGAGGTCTGAAACATCTCACACATACCCAAGAATCACCGCATTAATCTGTTCGATCATCGAACTATCGAGTATATTAATCTCTATGATGTTGAAGTGAAGAAGATGAGAAAAAACCAAGTCAAAGGAAAATAAGGATTCCTTTTGCCTAATCTGAGGCACTGAACAATGATGGAAGCTAGAACCAAGATACACTGCCCTCTAGACTTTTCTTCTGGAATAAATGTGTTCATGTTGACATAAGGAGGTCCACCATAGGTGAGGTAGTGAGGGTCCTCAATAAGGCACGAGAGATAATAGTAGAGCGACTAATGGAATGACACCAGGGATGATGATGGAATGGGGGGACGAAGTAGAAAATGAATGACTTCCCTTGTCAAAGCATAAAAAACATGGATGACCTCACAACGACTGACTGGACTCCATAAGGGATGGGGGATAGTAGCACTGGAGGCCAAAATGGGCTACACGAGAGAGGGACAAGGCATGAACGGATGAGACACTGTAATAGGGGGGAAATGGAATCGAGACAGAATCCATGAATTTAATGATGAATCAACTCAAATGCTTTCCGTAAGGACGAATCGATGATGCTACTACATAGAATAGGCCCAGTGGGGACCATAAAATCATGAGTAAAAGATGGTTAACAATGACAAAAATTGACACATGCATCGAAAAGTATCAAGGCTAGGTGTCACCCCAAGTACAGGTGATGTAGGTGTAAAAATTAGATTTTGAGAGGTGGTGAAGTGAGCCATCTTGGAAAAAAGACTTCCAGTTGAATTATCAAATCACCAAAAACTAATGGATACCCATTTTAGAGCTCAGTGAGAGCTTTCCAATGATGTTGATTGTTTTTCAAACGGAGCTACCATTTGGTTTCAATTGGAAAAAGAAATATTAGGGTTTATCTTTTAATAGGGTGATTTCCCACCAATTTGATTTATTTGCAAGTGTAACTATGATGAATATGGAGAGGAGGAGAAGGCCCTAAATCTTACGGTGTTCGTAGTGGACAAACCGACCATCGAAATCAAGATCTGTCAGTTGCAGGTAGGTGGCCTAACCATACTCTTCAATTTTAGCGGTTTAAAATTTCTGATTAGGTGCCTAGAGCCCAGGAACAACATTATGCCCCTCCTCACGACTAACTTGCACCTTTTGGGGCCTAAACTGTGACCTCCGCAGCAAGTTTTGGAGGAAAAATTGTGACCTCGTAGGTTCAAGGTTGAAAAAAGTGCGAGCTACCAAAAGTTGGATTCTTTTCTATTTTTTGCTGTGAACTGGGTCTTGATGTTTTTTATACAAATTTTCCTTTGTATGATTGAAATTTTTTTGGTTTTGTGTAGATATGGTATATTTAAAGATCAATTAGAGAGGTAGAGACCTTGAGACACTTCTATCTAAGATCCAAGGGGATCGAGTTGTTGGAGGTGCACTAGAAAGGTATGGGGTGGTCAAGTTGGTTGAGAACCCATTGGTGAGGGTAGGAGAGATCTTGTTAGCCATGATAGTCAGGTATTGGGACCTGGACCAAGAGGTTTTTATAGTACAAGGGCAACATATCGAGCTCACAGTTCATGATATTTATTTCCTGACCCATCTGCCACCATTGGGGATGGTGGAAAACATCCAGCCAATATTACCGTAGGGGCGGAATATCTTAGAGTTTTTGGAATGCCATTGTCGACCAGATGTCTATGTGAAGTGCAAAAATATAGCAAATGGAAATCTAGAGATACTAGAAACTCGGGCTCTTACTACAGATCTTGGGCAACCATGCCTTCCACCACATCACCAAAGGGAAAATGATGCTTGGGGAGAGTGTATTGAGCAGGACCTACTATGGGTGGGCCCAGATGATGTTGATGTTGTTGAAGTGATAGATGTCACTATGAAAGTGACAATTGAACCATGACTGTGCATTTGGGACAACGTTGTGCTCATTCATCTTCGAGAATATCCTGACACTTTGACCTCATGTACAGATCCCAGAAGGGGGCCCATGGGAGCCCAATATGTGCTGCTGGGGGCAGCTACTGACGAGAGGAGGAGGTGGGGGATTTGGGTGCGTGTTCTCACCTGATTTCTTTGCACATTGGAACCAAATGTCAATGTATATAGATGAATATCCATACAATGGTATGAATTATCATGGGGACCCAGATTTTCCACTTCAACCCAGTCGAGTATGGGGATCGTATGGTAAGTAACAAGTTGTTCTGTTTTATGGTGAATTTTAAAGTTTTATAATTATGTATGAGGTATTGATTCATTTATTTTCATATGCATACATAACATCGATGAAACCAGTTGGGTATATGGGACGACCAGCAGCGCCAACAACTACCAAGTCTAGCACGGCTAGAGGAGCTGATAGAGCTAATTTAGAGGCACTATTGGAGGATGTCCATCGTAGGTGCGAGTTGTTGACAACCGGTCTATAAGAGAGCGGCTGGCAGGAATTTAAAAAATTCAATGTTGAAGGAAGAAATTATTAATAGGTTGGTTGGCATAGTCAGAGATGGTACCTTAAACAAAAGTGGAGTTACTACGAGGGCGGGTCTATATTTAAAATATTTGTGAGACCAATATAGGGTTCATTTGCAAAAGAACCCTAAGTATGAGTGCCCTCCATCGATTTGAGAAAGTGAGTGGAAATCTCTCTTAGAATATGTAAAGGATAAAAAACTTAGAAAAGAAGGGAAGACACCACCCAGACCACCAAGGTGTGAAGCACTTTTATTAATGTAATTATAATTCTTTCTCATCAATATTGCGACATGTAATTAAGTTTGTGAATACCATGAATATAGGCTCTGAGATACATCTAAAGCCACGAAGGCAATAATACAAAAACATGGATAACATCATCTTGGCCATAGGGGTTACTCAAAACTAGTCGCAAATATTGTAAGTATATAAAAAAAATTGCATCCAAATTTTAGATTCTTAATCATTTTAATTTAATATTACAGAAGGAAAAAAATCCATGTTGTCATGTAAAATTGAAGGGAAAACAATTCAATCAAACTCCCATGGAGGAAGACCTAAATCTTGCTTACAAGCACAGATATCAAGTTGTTGTTGAACATAGTACAAGCACGGGGCATTCATGTACTAGTTCTGATCCCCCACGTGAGACTGTGGAAAATAAAAGCAACGAAGAGAATTTATAAATTAATAATTTTATACAATCTATTGTTTTCTATTGTTTACTATAATGTATATGCTTGATTTTAAAATGCAGGGAGACAATGTAAATACAGATGTCCCAAGCAATGATGGAAAACATGATCCTAGTGATAGTGGAGTGAAAATTAAAAATAATGTTCAAATCGATTATGGAGGTGTTTCATGTGAATTATAAACTCTTTTTAGTATGGATTAGAATTATAAATATTTAAATGCAAATGGTGTATTAATTATCAGTATTCTTGGTTCTACTCTAGAGCATGTATGAGATGATGTCAGACAAGAGAAGGAACCTATGGCAACATCGAAAAGTATCCCTCTTCACTCTAATATTGAAGTAGGTAATGAGCAATATACTACCTTTTTATTAACAAAACGCTTGTATTAATGATTACTATTAATAAGAATTTAAAATTTTATTCTTATTGGAGTTGCTACTTTGTCACCCTTACAACAACATAGACGTTTCACCAAGTTGGGAGCAAGACATCTTACAGCTGAAAGAGATGAATTCCTTGCTTAATACATTAAAAATTGCAAGAAACTGAAGAATAATTGATTGTACTTGTAATTTAATTAGAAATAACTAGTTTCAGATTAGGTATAGCATACAATTTATTATAAATCATATTGAGATCAAATATTTTTAAACTGTACGAATGAATGAATAAATGTGTACTATATATTTCTTTATTTATGATGTATATTAATATATTTATTTCAAATATTTCCTAGTAGAAAGATTGGGTACTCAGAAATTGGGAGTGATGTGAGGGGGGGGGGGGGGTGGGAGAGGGGCCATGAGAGATTCCACCTTAACATGGTTGGCCCTGTTAAGTAGAGAATAAATTAATATTTTGATAGTCTTGGAGTAAAACTCTGAGATACAAAAAAGCAACAACAACTTCAATGTTGACTGCATTGCTTCTTCGTCAAGTGGAGGGAGGTTTGCTCCAAGATTATACTACACCAATAATTTATTCTCAAAACCAGGAGGAGCTCATTAAGGTATTTTTGCACTTAAATTTTTTTAACTATTTTTTATTGCTGGAATTAAATTTAATAATTGGTCAAATTTAATCTAAGTTTGTGTCATTGGTCTCATGAATATGTGTAGGACAATATGTGTCGATTTCGATGTTGAAGAGGAAAAAATAATGGAATAAAATATCTCAAAAAGCTAACATTACATTTAGCATTAAATTTTTCATTATTGGTGTTAGGAATTTGTTTGGTGGTTCTTATTATTTGATAAACCTGTGTTTTAGCCCATTTATAGATTTTCATTTGTATCCTATTTCTTAGAATAAGAGATACTTGTTCTCTCTATATATTCATTATTGCTTAGTTTTGAAGGTGAATTTTGGGAAAATGGAGGAGGCTCCAAGAAATGGTCGTTAACTTTTAATAAGGTATTTTCCTTTTGAAGTTCTCGAAAATTTGATTTCAAACTAGCTAAGTCTAGCCATTTAATGTAGATGTAGCCCAATTGCCTAGATTATGGTTCGGGAAGCAAGAATTGGAGAATGTGTAATTGTCAGTTGTTTCATTTAAATAATTCGCTCAAATGAAATAATGTACATGTGATGCGACGTTCAATGGTGTTGTGCCACAAGAAGATTGTACTGCAATTAAGCTCATTCAGGTATTCATGCTCTAAATTGTTTTTAATTATTATTTATCCATTCAATTAAATTTAACAATTGCTCAAATTTAATATAAGTTTGCCTCATTGGTCTCATGAATATATCTAGGACAATCTGTGTCAATCTGGATTTTGAAGAGGAACAACTATTAGAAGAAAATATTTAAAAAAGGTAAGATTACATTTGGCATTCAATTTCTCATTATTGTTATTAGGAAATTTTTTGGTGGTTCTTATTATCTGAGAAACTTTTTTTTTATCCCTTTTATATATTTTCATGTGAATCCTATTTCTTAGAATTATAGATGCTTATCCTCTCTATCTCTTCATTATTTCTTGGTTTTCAAGCTAAAGTTTAGGAAAAAGGAGGAGGCTCCAGGGAATGTTCGCTAACTTTAACATGATGATTTTATTTTTGAAGTTCTGGAAAATTTGAATTCAAACTAACTCAATCTAGACCTTTAATGTGGATGTAACCGAATTAATGAGATTATGGTTCAGGCAACAAAAGTTGGAGAATATGTAATTTTCATGTGTTTCAATTCAAGAATTCGCTCAAATGAAATAATGTACATGGGATGCGAGGTTCAGCAATGTTATGCCAAAATATTATTGTACTACAATTCTATGTAGATTGCATGGAAATCCTATTGTGGCACAACATTGTTGAAGCTCGCATGCCATGTACATTATTTAATTCGAGAGAATTCTTCAATTGAAGCACATGAAAACTACACATTCTCCAATTGTTGCTATGTGAACCATAATCTGAGTAATTTGGTTACATCTACGTTAAAGGTCTAGACTAAGTTAGTTTTAAATCAAATTGTTCATAACTTCAAAAGGAAAATACCTTGTTAAAGTTAACAACCATTCCTTGCAGCCTCCTCCATTATTTTTCAATAATAACTTGTTGGATATTCGACGTACATTAACAAGTGTATAATATTCACTGGCCCTCATCAATGTACTAGTGTCGGATATCCATCTCTCGTCTGATGAAAAATATCATTGAATCCATAACATCTTTGTCAAAAAAATAGAGATAACTTCGGCTATCTGACGTATACACAAACTGCGAGACGGAAAGTTTCACAAGTAAAAAATGATGAAATTAATGACTAGGTGACTAAAATAGTTAGTCACTGCAATTATTTCAACTGAATTACTATGAAATTTGAGCAATTTTAAGTGAATGAACTAAAAATTACTAACTTAAATGACTAATTTAATCTTGGAATAAAATATACGACTAGATAATAAGTGACTAAAATAGAAGCGGTTAACTTAAATGACTAATTTAGTCCAGGGATAAAATATATCACTAAATAATAAGTGACTAAACTAAAAGCGACTAACTTGAATGACTAATTTAGTCTAGGATTAAAATATATGACTAGATAATAAGTGACAGAATTAATAATGATTAATATAAATGACTATTATAGTCGAAGAATAAAACTATGGCCAAATAACAAGTACAACAACTATATGAATTAGTCATTTATCTTAGTAATTTTTAATTATGTCACTCCATAAATGGAAAATTTTAATTTTGGTATCGAAGTGTTACATTTCACTATAGGTGTCTCTGAATCCATTTGCAGTGTTAAAATTTAGAGATAAAGGGGTCTCTAAATTTACAGTGTTAAAATTATGAATACCTTTTTCTCTCTAAAGTTTAACACTGCAAATGGACTCATCTACAATTAACATAATTGCATGTATCATCTATCAAATTTACACTAATCCCTTCATTATAATTTTAGTAAAGGTAATATTTAGATAGCTAAATTAATATTTATATTTATATTTAATATTTGGCCATAAAGTTTAATTTTTAAACTTCATTGATTTATGTTAAAGTGTGAGTTGTTTTAAATCTAAGGTTAAATATTCATATCTGCATTTTATAAATAGATAAATATAACATTTTGTATGTTAAACTTGTGAGTTCATTTAAATCTATTATTAAATCATCATATTTACATTTGATAAATACTAAATAGATAAACCTAAAATATATATTTATAGACCTATTTAGTAAATAGGTATGAACCTTTATTAATTAAAGTATGAAACTTAATTATTTTTTTAATCATGTATGAACATTTGTTTTTCTAAAATTCAAGTTTATATTCATATAGGAAAAAATGAGTACATATAGCCTCTTACAAAATAGGCGGTCTCAACCCGACTAGGGTTTTTGACAAAAAAATGTACCAGATGCAAAAAAATAAAAAAGAGAGACTAGGGACATTTTCCATAAATAGTTGGGTAGGGTTGTCCAGAGTTGTTCCTAGATGCTGTGGAGGACAGAAGTCACACTGACCGTGCTTTTCAAAGTGCGCCAACCAAGTCTCCATATTTTCTACTTTCTCAGTAAGTTGACTTTTGCCTTGCCAAACCACTACTAGTCTATCTCAGACTTGTCACTATAGAGAGTGCATTCATTCCAATGATGTCATCTGCTTTGCATGCTCCTCATGACATACTCTCTTACTTATGTCCACTCTTTCCATCAGTTTTTTGATAAGTGCAAGAGAGTAATCCAGTAAGCAATGTTGGATAACCTCACCCTCATTTACCTCAGACCAATCAGAATCGGAATTCCCCTTGCCACCACACACTCCTCCTCCCTGACGACTCTTCTATTTAACCCTCAAATCCCCACCTTTGTTATTCCCCTGTGTACCGCCTCTACAGCCACCATGCTCACCCACACTAGCAAGTCATGCATGCCCCACAGTCTTTTCACCCTGGCCCACCATGGTTATTTCGGAGTCTTCCACCCCCATAGGGCCATGGAAGATAGGGGATGGAGAATGATCACACCACCCTATGAGATTCAAAATTCACCACGGTCGAGGAACCCCACCATGTGTAGAGTTCAGAGACCATACCCCCCACCATAGAAAACAAACACCACAATAAAAGGAGCCAAATTTCATCACCCACCAATGTAAGGTAGAATAAAGCCACCTCCCACTACCAGATAAAGATTGTCACCACCAGGAAAACCAAATACCATCACCCACCATAGCAACATAGGAAATTGAACAACAAAAAATGACAAAGTAGTTGATGTCTGAGCATAACGTCACCCAGGCTAATGACCAGCCTCCAAATTCTCCATATAGAGACCACACACTAATCCACCAAACACCATCGCACCCACCCCAAAGAGCACAAAATTAGGAAAAGAAACTATTTTTTTCCCACCACCCTCGCGGTTTCCTAGAGTGAAGATTCTAGCTTCCTCTCTTAGAACGAAACAATAGGCTCACTGAAAGCCAATAAAAATGGAAATGACTGAGCCCACTTCCCTTAAACTTCCTATCCTCAACCTAGATGCAGAAAATGGCTAAGAAAATGAGAAACAGGGACTAGTTGAACACACAGCACCAGAAAATTCCCATGACGAGCACACACAAGCCAGTTCCTTAGTAAACCTTCCTACAATGTTTATGCTTCGTCTATGGAGGCCACCATTAGGAAAAGCACCAAACTAGAGTGAGGAATCTAATTTTAGGCTCCCTCGTCTTCCCTTTCCTTATCCTTTCACCACCTCTAAACTCCAATGCATAGTTATTTTTCATGTGAATTGCCAACATAAAGCTAGTAAGTCTCCCACTGCATGTGTTATGATGAAGGAACCAGGAGTACTCACCATCACTCCACTTATATTTAGTCCTGTGAGATGCCTTCCACATGTTTCTCAGACCTTTCCCCCATCAGGGATTATTGTATGAACCTTCGTTAATTAAGTTATGAACCTTAATTATTTCCTTAATGGTATATGAACTTTTATTGATTCTTTGATATGAACCATGGTTAATTTTGAATGGTATTATGAGATTTTTTTAATTGTTTAGGTACGAACTCTTTTTTTTTTAATAATATATAAACATTTATTAATGGTTATAAATATGTAATTCAAAATATTCAAGTATGGTTTATTGTGTAATAATGGATAAATGTGTTTAGTTGTATCAATTTCTATGAGAATTGTACCAATGAATATATTTATTTCATTTAATACATAATTTACATGATAGGGAATTTGAATCCCTTTCCTGTAGCTATAATAGAGTCCCATATTGCTTGGTAATAAGGTGAGAGGGAAACATTAAATGGTATATCTACATCATACCACCATATAACAATGTATTGAAAAGAATATTCTTTGCACAATTAGAAGACATGCCATATAACCCTTGATGATGGAGAGCTTTACCTTCGCATTTTTTTTTGACAACTCAAATTTCCTGATGCGTGAGATAGTGAAGTGGGTTTATTAGCATATATGGTAGCATTAATGAACCCCAATTTTGGAGCAAATAATGGAGAGAAGGCTCCTTTTGGAGGACCGACAACTTTGGTATGTTGATGGAGGAAACGAAAGGTATGATAGCCAATGTCTCAAGAATTATATTTTTCTATCAATATTTATTTGTCGAATAATGATAATGGCCATTAGCCCCACATGGTGCTAGTTTTATGTACCCAAGCTCACGAAATGGACCAAAGACATGATCAAAACCCCTACAATGTCACCCTCTTAGAGAAAGAAGGTGTGACTGTGGATTGGAGATAAGATCAAAACCCCTGCAAAATCACCATCTTGGAGCTCGAAGGCATGAATAGCAACAATGAGAGGTTTTTTATGCTTAGCGTCATGGGATTTTTCCTTGTCAAGAAAATATTTCCTTTCATTTTCAACTGCACCAATTTATACCCCCTCAACTTGTTGGAAAACCATTTGATTGGTGAGATACCAACAAAGTTTCAGTATCTCGTCAATATTGTAAAATAATTCCCTTGCTGCAAATCCTACGTGCTTATCTAAATGTCACAGATCTCCATGATAACGGGCTCACAAGAAAAGGTGGCAGAGTTTGGAAATTCAAAGACTGGATCCGAGGGAATTTTGGCCCTTGGGTACCTTGATCCTGAATACTTCAAAAGGAATCAACTGACAGAGATATCTAATGTGTATTTTTTTGGAGTAGTGTTACTGGAGGTCTTGTGTGCAAGGAAAACTCTTAATCTTGTCTTTCACATAGAATAATTGAATATATCAGAGTGGGAAATGGACTGGAAGAAAAAGGGAAAGCTTAAAAAAATCATTGACCCTTACGTTGTTGAGACCGTCAACCCTGGTTCTCTCAAAAAGTTTAGGGATACTGCCAAAAAGTTCTTGGAAGAGAAGGGCATTGATGGGCCTTCCATCGGAGATGTCGTATAGAACCTGGAATATGCATTTGAACTCCAGGAGATATCCATGAAAAATATTCTAGATGAGAATAGTACAAATCATATTGAATATGTCCCTTTGCACTACCCAGATCTTGAGCCTTTTGGTCCAAGTGGAGTATGACTTTATGTCTTGTACGAAAGTCCTAATTTTATAGATTTTATTAATGAGCATGTGGAATTTTGGAGTTCTCAACATCCCACGAAGGGATAGTTGTGAGAATTTACCTATTGTTTGGAACGTGTTCTCCTTCAATGGATATTCCACATAGTGGATCCGTACCCTGGTGTTACATTTCCTTACGTCGATATTTTTGCACAAGATTAAGGGAAAAGTGAACACACAACACTATTGGATTTGGTTTGGGAGGAGAGCTACAAGTATGTAGAAGAGATTGAGGGCACATGCATTGTGTTCCTTTTTGTTGCCCAGAGCCTGAGACTTTTTATACTATCACTATTGAATGATGTGTTGGTTGAGGTGATGATGATTTAGAAGATGCAACCACAAGATTTGTGTTCTCGCAATTGGCGAATCCTTATGGGAGGTGATCACAAAACAAGAAATCTTTTCCATGCTCCAAATCTACCAAATTAGCACATGTAGAGAGAACATTGGTGAATGTGAAATGGTTAGGTTAGGTACTTGTTTTTTTCATATCACATTAAAAAGCCAATGCCTCCTCATATAATCAACCACCATTATAGATGGTTACACCAAAATTGGTTTAAAAATTTACTTAGGTAGGCAGGGTGCCCATATCTCCCATCTCCCTATAGAGTAATCTGGTCACATCTTCTTTCTTCTATGATATTTATTCCTCTCTCTTAAGTCCTCTCTCTTGTCCTTCCTTTCTCTCCCTTTATCTCTTACCTCCCTCTCTCTTCCCCCATCTCTCTCTCTCTCTACCCTCCAATTCTCTAACTACATCACTCCCTCCTTATTTTTGCCCCACTTCCATATTTTTGTCACTCGCTCCCTATCTTACCCTTATCTACCTCTCTCACTCCTCTCCCTCTCTCTCTCTCTCTCCATTCCTTTTCTCCCCTCTCCTTTAGTTTATCTCCATCTCTCCCTTGTGAATCCCCTTATTTCTCCATATGTATCTCTCTATGTCTTTATCATTCCTTGACATATATATCTAAAGTTAGTATATATCATGATATATTAATATATAGTATCATATACCAAGTTTAGCATTGTATTAATCCAAATTTATTAAATTTAATAATATTAATATTATAATATATTAATATGAATATTAGAATTAATAATATTATTATTATTATTATTTTAATTTTGACATTAGGGTTAATAATGTTTTATTTGCATGGTATTAATAATAATTTGGTCTGTGGTATTTGGTTCATAGGATTCAACTCAATAAGACCTCTTTTTTGAGTGTTCATAACTATAAATAGGATTATTGAGGAAATATAAAAATATGTTTTATTTATTTACCATAATTATGGTTTATTTATATTTTATTTATTTACCATACCTCTATTATTTACCATGGTATTTGGCCCATTTCTAATCCTATTTGATATATTTTTATTTATTTAACATAATTCTTTATACCTCTTTTATATTTATTTATTTACCATGCATATTTTATAAATATGGTATTTGGCTCATGGTATTTAGCCCATGGTATTAAAATTGTATTTTTCCGATAGGCTTCACCTAAGTAAAACCTCTTGTTTGAGTTTCCTTAAATATAAAGAGGTATATGGAGTAAATATAAAAAGAGGCTTTATTTATTTACCATACCTTTAGTTTATTTATATTTCTATTTATTCTCCATATTTTTGCGCTAAGTATTAAACTATGTTTTATTTATTTACCATACCTCTAGTTCATTTATATTTGTATTTATTTACCATATATCCTCTTTCAGTGTTAAATAAGGCGACATTAAATTAAAAATGTTAAATATTTACTTCTTTAAGCTTTTACTTGATATCTATCCCATACTAGGCTAGAAACACATAATCATGCTTGTTTAGTGAAATGCTTAATGCAAACCCTTACACATTTTATGAATGTAATTCCAATTTTAAAATCCTTATTTTTTATTATTTAAAAATCTGATAAATAGTATTTTCATTTTCATTTTCCCTCCTAAAACTTTAGGGGAGCTATACACTATTTCCAAGTTGATTCATTGTTCTCTAGACAATGAATTTATTTTTCTCCCTTAAGAGATCGACATAATCAACATTTTCTTACATCTCTCCATATATAAATAATATTATTTTGGTATGTTTATGTATCTAAAATTATATTCTAAGTTGTCTCTACTTCAAAGCCCCAATATTATACATAGAACGGAAGATGATAATTTGTTCATTCGTTTGGATTTCAAAAAGAGAGTGCTCCATGTCATGAGGTTTTGTGGTTGTATTTTTTGAAACGACGGGGATTAAATCATTTTTTTTAAGTAGAAACCTTGAAATAAACGAGACATCAAGGTTGCCACAATGGAGAGGGGAGATTTTGATCTAGAGAACTATTTGAAAGTTCATATCTCCACTGAGGTTCTTTGGATAAACCCTACATCTCGGATTGCAAATTGATATCCCTAGTGAGGTTCAGTGCACAAACCCTACATCTCAGATTTTGTTACTTGCATATAATTTTATTACATAATTTCTGTAAAATAATCCCTACATCTCAGATTTTTTTTACTTGCAAATAAGTTTATTAGATAATTTTCGTAAAATATTTATTTTGTGGTCAGTAAAAAAAGCCTAATTTCTTTTTTCCTCAGTTTGTCATGAATGACATCTTAATTGTGTTTGGTTTGCTTCAGTAAAACCTAGTTCCATGAATATAAATTTGATTTGGTTTTGTCCTTGTGAGGAAAACTCTATTGTCATTCTTTCACCTAAATTGCTGCAAAAGGAAGACTTTATTTTTTTATTTAGCATGGTTGCATTATGAATGTAAATATCTAGAATCCTTTATTTTCAGGATGTGGAGTAATCTAGAATTATTTATATTCAGCTTAGTTTTTTTCATCTAATCAACTCATCATACTAATAGATCTATTTAGGAGGTAGGTGCATGCTAGCATGTCCATATCTGTAATAGATAAGAAGAATTGGGATTACTTGATAAAAAGAGGTCAATATTGCCTAAGCCCTTAATGAATTCTTTGCTTCTGGAAAGTTATCAATAAAAGATCTAGTGTCTCTTATGACCCCTCTAAACCAATATTGTATCAACTTGGATAAGCTATCAACACTCCCTAGGAAAACCAATGACGTTAGCGTGTTAATCATGTTGGAGGTCCTAGTTGAGGAGATACTCTTTGCAAGAATTCACATGCAAGAACATTAATTGGAAAGTTCAATGGAGTGGCATTTCCACCTTATGTGATGGAATGATGAGATGCATATCTACATCAAAAAAAAGTTGTGAAGGGAAGATTTATTTTTTAACATAAAGGGAACGACATTTTCAACTTGGAATTTCAACTACAGGAGTCTCTTAAATGAGTTCAAAGGGGGTTCCATAGTTCTTCAAGAATAATGGTTCTTTTATGCAGTATTAGTTTCCCCTTTATACCCCTAATGAGGTAGATTCTTAAAAAAATTCTTGTCTGATCATGTTGGCTTATTTTCTTGATGAGTTTAAGGTTCAAGAAATATTTCCAAAGATACATGGGTTGGATGTAGGAAATTATTTAAGTTAATGGATTTTCTATTTAATATACATAAATAAAAAATAATTGTGTACCCTCAACTGGTTGCTTATTTCCTCAAATATTGGACTAAGTACAAGTGACCCACCACATGAAAAAACCCATATCTAAATGGTACTCTCTAATGGTTAAGTTTTTAGTATAGGTTTGGTTTCCTCAAAGATGATTTTTTTCCAACCAACTATATATATCCTAAAATTATTTTTGGGAACAACATATAGTTAGTGGATTAGCACCATTTTATACAAAAATGTTTATAAATTCATCGTTGCAGGTGATATGAATTTTTTTGTCCTTAATGAGAAGGATCATGAAATTTTATTTCATATTTCTATCATTTCAATGGCTGGTACATTGTAAGTAAGTTTTGATTTCTTGTTTTTCTCCATTGAGGTATATTGGGCTTCTAGACTTTATGCTCACTTTTCTATCCATGTTTTGCGGTTATGCACTAGAACTATGAATGATTGTGAGTTAAATACAGTGGTTATCAAGAAACAATGTGAGATTTGAACATGTTGCTCCATTAATGGGAAAATCTCCTATCACAGTTTATTAGATTGGTGGC
Organism: Pinus albicaulis; assembly: GCA_034641835.2. Classification (NCBI taxonomy): domain Eukaryota; kingdom Viridiplantae; phylum Streptophyta; class Pinopsida; order Pinales; family Pinaceae; genus Pinus; species Pinus albicaulis. The sequence continues at coordinate 156,060 of CM076574.1, read as the reverse complement.
ACTATGGATAGTTAAAAATATCCCAAAATTGACCACTGTCACCTTAATGTACTATGGATTCCATATTTGTTTAATGTACTTTAAACACGTTCAAATTAGTACATTTTGGTTTTTGGTTATTTTTTTCTTATCATATTTATTTTTCCCAATCTAATCCTATTCTCTATGGATATTTTCTTATTCCCCTAGATCTATTCTATAAAGTTTGAGGGGGGATGAAGTATGTTTTTGTAATGTGTAGCTTTTTTCACTTTCAGGTGTTTGTCTTCACACCCTTTTTCTAGTTGAAGTACTTGTGAGAGGACATAGTTATCATCGAGAGGTAACGAGTGCTTTCCTTGTATCCATACAATTACATCTCCATATATTCATGCTTGATGTGGATTTGGAAGTTTCTAAATTCCATTTTCATGTCTTGCTGGAGTAACCAATATTAGCCAAAATTTGTATGTAAAATTTTTAACATCTATTTAGTGGTTACGTTTCAGGATCATTATTATTGATTGTTGTATTTTGACATATTTAATTAATTAATAACAAGAACCACTCCCAATTAGTTTTATAGACCCCAGAGCTAGTAGGATTCAAGCATGTAGCTCATCATTCATAATCCCATCATATATACTCATTGTTTTTGGATTTTTGGAATGTAAATCAATATTTTAGAGGAAGAATTGTATGCCATCACAACATATTTACATGATTCAAAAGGTGATAAATAAATCTTTGGTGTAATTGCAGATTTTAGATTTGATAATTATAGGTCATTTATAGGCTATCAATTTATTTAAAGTTTCACTTCTAATTGAGTATTTAACCGAACATATTGAGTATCTTACACATGAATTTATTTCCCTCCACCCACTTTTCATAACTTCCATAACCATTAGGTACAAATTTTGATCCTATTTTTCTTGTTTAGTAAATTATTTTCCAAGACATTACAAAGTTTTATAATTTATTGAATGTTGTAGAATTTACAATTTATAATGTTTCAAGATCTATTTTTTTTAAGTCTAATTCTTTAAAGGGTGTTAGATCAATGGAAAAACAACTTCTTGACAAGCAGGAGGTTAGTGGTTTGATCTGATATTTCTATGGAATGGATACGATCATTTTTTAGTGACGGAAACTCTTTTGACCATTTCCAAAGAGCTGATGGTGACATTTTTCGACCCTCACCAAAATATGAAATAGTGACGGTAAATGAACACCACCATATATATATATATATATATATATATATATATATATATATTGATGACCATTAAAATTCGATCACCATAAATCGATGTGAGTTGTCTTTAGTGCGACTTTTTGAAGTTTTAGGTGCTGGAATCCGGTGAAAATTTTTGAGGTAAAATCTTGGTTTTTGTTATTCAAACTGGTTTTTCGACTCTATATATGGATTCAATACCCTCAAAAACCTCTAGGGCACTTCGATTGTGCAAAGTTAGCAATCAAACTTCTCTTTTCAATAAATTATTGTCGGAATTTAGAGAAATTACACCGTAAAAACCTTCAGAAAGTCGCACTAAAGACCACTCGTAAATCGATGTTGTTCATATGAAATGCTGACATTCACTATTTTTCAGTATAATCATTATGCGTGATGGACCTTTAATGTCACCACAACACTTATATTTGTGGTGATGCCACAATTGGTGATGTTCTTTTTTTTTTTGTGATGAAGGTTAAGTTCCATGACCATTTCTCATATTAAATGGCGATGATAACTATTCGTCATTATAAACTGTTATTGTTGATGAACCTTGAATTTCACTTGAACACCTATACTTTTGGTGAAGTTCAATTTGCGGGGACAAAGGCTCTTTTAACCATCACCAATGAGCTTATGCTGACAATTTTCGATCCTCACAAATGTCCTTTTTTCTTGTACTGTAATTTAGGATCAAGCATTGGTGGTTTTTTTGTAATATGTTAAATTATTGTTTTTATGGAATCAAGTATTTGTTGTAAAAGATCAATCAATGTGTTATACCTTGGAAAGTAAAAGTATACTAAATATGGGAAAACTATTGGTGCTTTGCATGTAAATCTACAGAACATATCAAAAATACTCTTATTTTATCTTTTCCTTATAATGATCATTGATGTTTTGAGTTTGAGTGATTGAGGATGACCATAGATGTTCCCTCAAATTGGAAGTTTGGTGTTGGAATTTAGTGTGGATTTTCCATTCAAGAATCATATAACAATTGGAATCTCAATGTTACATTCCAAAATAAACCTTTTTTGGGGATTACTCGTGGTGATTGCTACATATTTTAGTGTTGTACATTTTCTCCAAATCACAGATAATATATTGTACCACAAGTTAGGAACACAATGGGAATGAAATTGTCTTTGAAATTTATCCACTTATATTGTAGTGATCAATAAATATAAGAAAATAATAAATATATATATATATACTAGTTGGTGTATTCATATGTGATAATGAACCCAAATAGTAATTCTTATCTGAAGAATTTCTCATCGTACATGGGCATTCTTGATATCATCGACCTCTAGCTCTAGACTTATTCACTTAGTGTTCTACATTATCCATTTATATACATGTACATGAGTATATCCTATTATTGTATACATTTTACTTCATTTCATTTTATTCTAGACTTATCTTTGGCATTTTCTACGATTTTTGTTTGCACTCCCACATTGTATAAGTAATCTACAACTTGATATTTTTAGCATGTAACTTACTTGGGATGATTGTGCCTAATATTTCCTTGAATTTTGAATACTAATTTTACTAAGGTGTTATTTTATATGGTGATGCTTTATTTCCGTTGCTTATACAAGTCATTTGGCCACATAAAATCCATTATTTCCCATTTGAAGGAAACTAGTTCAATTTTCTTTCTTTTATGGGGGAAACTGTTATTGAAAATATTGTTTTTGTTGAGGTATATATCATATAAATCCTTTATAGTCTAATTTAGTTTATATTCCATTTTTCATCATCTTTCATGTCTTATACTTTGCATTGTATCATCTTTATTTTTCAGAAAATGAACTAATTATTGATGGTAAGAAGCAAGAATTGAATAAAGAGGAGAACAATAACACTGAAGCGACAAAATGCAAATTAGACAGAAGATAATTTGTCTAGTGTTACCTATGCAGTAAATATCCCGCATAAGAGACACACATATAGATTGATGGTCAAGTCTTCAGAGTTGGTGAATTCACCTCCAATGCCTTGGTAACACAATTATAATGTTTTGAAGTGATGAAACAATATTTCATGTGTAAATTGTACTCCAACCAAATATTAAGTTGGAAACTCATATTGTAATACTTGTTACTATGAAATCTTAAGGAAAGTGTATGAAAATAGATAACTTTAGCTGCACATGAAAAACAATCGTAACAACAAAGATGGTTGTCTAACTTCTTTATATCTACAATAGACGGGCGAAACAAATGCAAAACTAACCCAGATATATGCAATAAAAGAAACTAAAGAACAAAATGAAATATGAGTTCCTCCAACTATCCAATGGACAAGGCAAGATTTATAAAGATTTTTTATATTATGTAACACTTGGGAAGGGAAATAAAGATTCGTGCTTAATGGGATGGGTTCTTGGTTGTCCACAACACTTCAGCTTTAGAGTTCTATCTCAATGGTGTAAAAAACCTAAGACGTGTAGAACTCAAAGGGAGATCAATAGGAAAAAACTAAATCAAAGTGTGACAATGATAAGAGGATGAAAGTCTAACCATGATAAAAGGATCAAAGTTAAGAAGTGAAAGGAAAGCCCTCCTATTTATAAAAAAATATTGAGTTCTCCTTGATAATGGTGCATAATAAAATATTATTAACCAAGACGTAGATCTAACTACTTGGAATATTTTATTATATTTTGTTGGAGGGAAAAGGGATTTAAATTGGTTAAAACTCTTTATTTAGAAATAATAAACAAATAAATTATTGATTTATTATTTCATGAATGGGGTTAAGGAATAATCAAACAAATAATGATTTATTTAATTATTATTGGAATATTTAATCAAATTTAGAAAGGAATAATAATTAAATTAGGGCTAGTAAATTATTCCTAGAGAATAATAACATAAATAATGATTTATCTAATTATTTCTCATTAATTGGGTTAAATATGACTAGGACTATTATTTAAACAAAATTTTAATTAATTATTCTAGAGGAAAATAAAAAAGAGCTAGTAAATTATTCCTAGAGAATAATAACATAAATAATGATTTATCTAATTATTTCTCATTAATTGGGTTAAATATGACTAGGACTATTATTTAAACAAAATTTTAATTAATTATTCTAGAGGAAAATAAAAAAGATAAGGATTTATTTAATTATTCCTCATGGGGTTTCTTGTTTAGACCGGAAATAACTTAATAAACTATGTTTTATTAAATTATTTCTTAGTGAAAGAAATTTTACTATGGTAAAATTGGCCTTACATGGTGTATTTAGATGCATATAATTATACATGGTCTGATGAAAAAAAATTAGTCTAATATATTTCTTGCCAATGTGCAAGTGTTAGGAGCTAATCGTATTACCAAAGTACGTTGTAAGAACAAAATCACTAGACAACGAAGGGGATTCATAGAGAGAGAGAGAGAGATACGTAGGAGAAGTGAAGCGAGAGAGAAAGATAACCTTGAGAGGGCAATACCAACAACCGTAGGTCTCCTTTAATGGTTGGGTACCTGTTCTGAGTGAGGCGGGGGAGGCATACCTATGCCTGCCGAGATGAAAAAGTACAAAGAATAATGGTTCGACTAGTAAAATAGGACTAAGCTAAAGTGTAAATGATAAATGATACATGCAATGCTGGCATAAAAGAAGCCATTCAAAAATATAATGGATTCCATATACATACTGCACCTGGGACAATAACGAAGACTGAGTACAATAATATCTGAGTACATGAGATATAATAACAACCAAAGAAGACATACTGAATAGAAAGGGCTCTGAAAATAATAATGGATCATCTAAGTGATACATCCATGTCATAGGAACTTGCAACTGGTTGGGGCCGAACACATCAAACCTGTGGAGCTGCTTCTAAAGCTGTAAAGATAAGGTCATTTGGGCATGTGGGGGGATACCTGAAGGGCCATCCCTTCATGAGGTCTGAAACATCTCACACACACATGTAAATCACTGGATCAATCTGCTAGATCACCGAACTGTCGAGTATATGAATCTTGATGATGCTAAGGTGGAGTGGATGAGAAAAAACCAAGTCAAAGGGAAATAAGGGCTCCCTTTGCATTATTTGAGGCACTGAAAAATGATGGAAGCTGGAACCAAGATACACCACCCTCTAGACTTGTCTTCTAGAATGAATGTGCTGATGTTTACATAAGGAGGTCCACCATAATTGAGGATTGAGGGTCCTCAACTAAGGCATGAGAGATAATTTTAGAGTGACTAATGGACTAAAACCAGGGATGATGATGGAATGGGGTGAATTTAGTAGAAAAAAAATGATTTCCCTTGTCAAAGCATAAAAATCATGGATGGCCTAGTAGTGATTGACTTGACTCTGTAGGGGATAGGGGATAGTAGCACTGGAGGCAAAAATGGGCTACACAAGAGAGGGACAATGAACGAAAGGATGAAACATTGTAACAAGAGGCAAAGGGACTCGGGAAAGACTCCATGAATGCAATGATGACTCAACTTGGATGCTCTGAATAAGGGTGAGTCGATGATGTTTCCACATAGAATAGGCCCGATTGGGTCCATAAAATCATGAGTAAAAGATGGTTACCCATGAAAAAAATTGACACATGCATCGACAAGTATGAAGGCTAGGTGGTGCCCTAAGTACAAGTGATGCAGGTGTAGAAATTCTATTTTGAGAGGCGATGTGGCCCTTCTTGGAAAAAAGGCTTCTGGGTGAACTATCAAATCACCAAAAAATAAGGGATACCCGTTTTAGAGCTCAGTGAGAGCTTTCTAATGGTGCTGACTGTTTTCTAAACAAAGCTACCATTTGGTGTCAATTAAAAAAATAAAAATTAGAGTTTGTATTTTAATAGGGCGATTTCCCTCCATTTTTATTTATTTTCAAGTGTAGCTATGGTGAATGTGGAGAGGAGGAGAAGGCCCCAAATCTTGTGACATTCGTAGCAGACAAATCGACTGTCGAAATCAAGATCCGTTAGTTGCAGGTAGATGGCCTATCCATACTCTTCAATTCTAGTGGTTTATAATTTCAGATTAGGTGCCTAGAGCTTGGGAAAAACATTGTGCCCCTCCTCATGACTGGCTCACACCTTTTGTGGCTTCAACTATGACCTAGGTAGTAGGCTTCAGAGGAAAAACGATGACCTCTCAGTTTCAAGTATGAAAAAAGTGCGAGCTACCAAAAGTTGGGTTCTTTGCCATTTTTGCCTACAAAATGGGTCTTAATGTTTGTTATGCAGTTTTTCCTTCCTCTGACTGAAAAAATGTTGGTTTTGTGGAGATATGGCAGAGTTAAATGTTAACTGGAGAGATAGAGACCTTGAGACCCTTCGGTCTAAGATCTAGGGGGATTAGGTTATTCGAGGTGCACTCGCAAGGTATGGGGTGCTCAAGTTGGTTGAGAACCCATTGGTGAGGGTAGCAGAGCCCTTGTTAGCCATGATAGTCAACCATTGGGACGCAGACCAGGAGTTTTTTATAGTGCAGGGGCACCAGATCAAGCTCAAAGTTCATGACATTTATTTCTTGACCCGTCTCCCACCATTGAGGATGGTGGGAAACATCAAACCACTATTACCACAGGGGTCGAATATATTTGAGTTTTTGGAATTCCATTGTCAACCAAATGTCTATGTCAAGGGCATGAATATAACGAATGAAGATCTAGAGAGACTAGAAACTCAGGTTATGGTTGCAGCAGTGCTGCGGATCTTGGGCAACCAGGCCTTCCACCACATCACTAGAGGGTGGATGATGCTTGTGGAGAGTGTGTTCAGTGGTACCTACTATGGGTGGGCCCAGATGATGCTGTGGTCAATGAAGCGAAAACTATCACTATGCAAGCGACAATTGAAACATGAATGTGTGTTTGGTACAGTGTTGTGCTCATTCTTATTCAAGAATATCCTAACACTTTGACCTCATTTACAGATCCCAGAAGGGGCCCCATGGGAGCCGAGGATGCACCATTTGGGGCAGCTACTGGGGAGAGGAGGTGGTGGGGGAGTCAGGCATGTGTTTCGACCTGAGTTCTTTGCACATTGGAACCAAATACTGTTGTATATAGATGACTATCCATAGAGTGGTATGAATTATCATGGGGACACATATTTTCCACATCGACCCCTTCGAGTATGGGGATCATATGGTAAGTAACAATTTGTTATGTTTTATGGTGAATTTTAATGTTTTAGAATCATATATGAGGTATTGATTCATTACTTTTGATATGCAGACATAGCATTGGTGAAACTAGCCGAGTATATGGGATGACCAGCAGCGCCAGTGGTTTCCGAGTCTACAACAGCTAGAGGAGCTTGTTAGCACCCAATCTGAACCTTTGACTGAAAAAGGAAAATCAGGGTAACAACTAAACCACGCTCATCCTTGTAGCTAGCCCTACAAGGACAAGAGAGGGCTCTCTCCGTAGAATAGATATTCAATAAAACAATAATGAACTTATTTTAGGCTAGGTATATAAATGGGAAGAGGGAATTTAATAAATGACTGAAATTTTAGGGATGTATGGGACAGAGGACAACATGAGCTGAGGAATTAAATCAGGATACAGGGTATTTCATGGGGCAATATAGGCAGGAGATTTAGCAATCAAATTGAAATACAATGGAGTGGAAGGACTGCTGAGAAAGCTGAAAAGGGCATAAGAAATGAATCCTTTTCAGACAGAAGAAAATACATAGAGTATGAATGATTCCCCAAGGCAGAGCATATAAAATGGATTCTACCTTTCTAACTTGAAAACATTCAATTGGAAATTTTTATGACTGAGTGGTGAAACATAACAATGTACATATGAAACATAAAGGAGAAACATATGCTAAAACTCATACCACATGATTCCCATAAATCAGAGCTGCATCACTTTATTTAATTCCCTGCCAAACTGTACAATGGAGCGCAGAGCTCACTGCCACACTATTCCCCTACTTCTGAGTTTTCAGACCTCAGACTTTCTGGGTTTTACAAATAATTAGAATTTACAATATATAGACAGATTTGCAAGAATACAAATCGATGGGGAGAGGAGGAATCACAACTGAGGATGGAAGGCCAAAAGCTAACAGTCTCTCAGTAAAGGGAGATTTGCGTTACATTATTTCATTCAAAATTTTTGGATATCCAATGAGGAGGTGAAACCTGTAGTGTGGATCCTTTCGAATCATTACTGGAGATGTGACTATTACAATTTTTTTTCTTGGCCTCTGACGTTTCGCTTTCCATTATTTCTTTATTCTCTGGCTTTTTAATAGAACACTGATAAAATGAATTTATGCTTTTCGTGAACGGAATAACTTATTTTAAATGGGAAGAGGGAAGGGAAATGGAGACGGGAACCACATAAATCGCAATCGGAGTCAGAGCGGGGAATGATCGCAATCGCAAAATTTGCGTTGCGATCAGAGGAGGGGGCAGGACTTGCGATCGGAGGAATTGCGATGCGATCGGAGGGTTTGCGATGCGATTGGAGTTTTGTGCAATTGATCGCATCGAAAATATTTGCGATGGGCTCATCGAGGCATACAAATGAATTTCATGATTTGCGATGGTGCGATCAATCGCATTGGGGTATATTGCGATGGTGCGATCAAAGGTTTTGCGATTGCGACTTATAACAAAAAATTTAAACTTTATATTATAAGGTTGTATTATATGCATGGTGGGGAAGTGGTTATATAATCAAATTGCATATGTATTCAAAGTTTTATAATGCAATTTTATAATCATAAAAAGGGGGGAATAAGGGGTTTTTAAAGGTATTTGAACATAAGGTTAAAAGGGAAACATGGGAAATATCAGGGGCTTAGGGAATAGAGGGCTTTTACTTCACTTGAGCATAGAATTCAATCCAGAAGTCAGTTTTGAGAGTGTAGTATACCGTTGGAAAGCTCTTTTTGGGCTCTTTCTGATGGATCTGCTTTGAAGATGATATGCTGCTGAAAATGCTACGGAAAACTTCTCTGAAGGTAGGAAAATTACTTTGTGGAGATAATAGCTTTTGAATTGTGACTAAAGGTAAAGTATTATGTTTTCACCTCAAAACATGGTTTTGAGGTGAAACTTGTGTCACACTAAATGAATGATATCTCTGATCTTCCAGGTATTGTGACTTTGCATTTATTGGCTTCCTCGTGACCTTGGTGATATTATTTACATTTGACCATGGTGAGACCCTAGAAAATAATGAGACCCATCCTATGACCTACTGATATGATTTTGAGAATGAAAGTGGAAAATGAATGAAGACCATAGGAAGGAAAATCAGCAAGTACCTCATGAGGGAAAACTAATAAAATTATACTGCCATAAATGAATCCATGACCTAGAATAATGGTGACATTTATTCGGTATGAGACACCTAATATGCAAATGCAAAAGAGCATTTTTTATCACTGATGGCAGTATGACTAGACTGACACTAACATTGGCTCCAATGGGGATGGTAGCTCCTTGGAGGTGCCAAGAACACCGTAGACCAAGTAGCCTTCCATTGGGCATGGAGTCAATAACTAAAAACCAAACTGAATACTGAAAGAAACTTGACCCAACAAACTGACTCAAAGTGATTCAAAGCTAACCTAGACAAAACTTAACATTTGAAGCTTTATGGAAGTATATGACCAAGACTCGAGGTTTCAAATATTGATGATAACCGCCTGTGTTTCTGGAAGGCCAATGTACCATCAGGCTATATCAAAATGCCAATGTAACCAATCAAGAAAATGTCTCTTTGATTGATTCTTCTGATCAGATGCTTTGGACAAAAATAGATACTTGCAGTTGGGCATCCAAAAGCATAGTTGACCATGATCTCCTTCATCACTGAATACTACAATAATTACCTTCACTGCTGGCTGCAATAAATTTTCCACTGGATCCTGAAAAACATGAGGATTTACCTCCTGTTGAAGAAACAAGGTGTCCTATTCTCTTGATTCTGATCTTCCTTCACAATGTACCTCAGTAAGAGTGTGTTCCTGGTCTTCAAAAAATTCTGAACAAGTAGATAAGAAAATTTCCTCTTGGAAAAAAATTTCAAAACATGAGACATAGGAAGAAGAATTTGAATGGCAATCCTGAATGCTCTGATCTTCTATAATCTAAATATATTGTTGGTCATCTTTATATGATATGACAACTAGATTGTCTTGTTTCTCATCATATTCATCAATCATAAGAGAAGAAACTTTAGATGGTTCTTGAGATCCAACACTATCATTTCTATCATCTACCATATATTCATCCAAAGAAACGCTTTCACTTACTTGAACAAAGATCTTGTCTTTTTTTTCATTAAGGGAATGGATTACCTCCTCGTGAAGACTCTTTTCTGATGGAACGAGAACACTCAGGTCTATAACTCCATTTTCTTCATTTGAGGTGGCCTCAACAGTGTAAATCTCTTTTATGGGATCTGGTACAACGTATTTTTCCTCGTCACATTTTGAATCCAACTCTAGATTAACTCTATCGCTATGTGAGACTGGAATATCATTTTCCTGCTAATCTTGATAAGAATCCTTTAAGATTTCTGCGTGCTGTTGAAATGGACTTTCATACAATGCTTCCATGATTTCTTCGTCCATGAATTCATCGTCTTCATAAAAATTCTCGAGATTTTCAATGAAACTGTTAACATGTTCGCAACAGTTCTGAACTAACATTAAAGACGGACAGGATTCTCTGTACCTTTCAAAGAATATGGTATGAAAATCTTTTAAACCATAAATACAAGCAGGGGGGAAACTTTCATACCAAGATCGAGCTTCATCTTCCAGAGTAGCCATAAACATTTTCATCAAACAGTCTTCAGGAAAATAAATCTTTAATTTATGCACATGAATATGAAATTTCACCAGATGAAGAGCAGCATCATTACATTTTGCATTTCTAAACGTAGGAAAATTCTTAAGCCAATCCACCTTAGGCATTTTATTTGGGAAACCTGGAATATGATATCGACTCATGGGAGCATATATTATTGAAATACGTTCCATCTTAAAAATCTTTAAAGCTACTGATCTCTTGCAGTTGAGTCACCATGAAGGATTTGATTTTCTGGATCTTTCAGTGAATGGAGTCGCCAGGTGAATGTTTTTAGACTTTATATGCATCTGATTGTTGTTCACCATCAACAATCGGATCTAAACTTTGTCATCCTTTACCGGGGAGGATATGCTTTACTGTTTCAAATAAATTACTTCCTCGGTGGAGTCGCCAGAGATGTTAGCACCCAATCTGAACCTCCGGTTGAAAAAGGAAAATCAGGGTAACAACTAAAGCATGCTTAGCCTTGTAGCTAGCCCTACAAGGACAAGATAGGGCTCTCTCCGTAGAATAGATATTCAATAAAACAATAATGAACTTATTTTAGGCTAGGTATATAAATGGGAAGAGGGAATTTAATAAATGACTGAAATTTCAGGGATGTATGGGACAGAGGACAGCATGAGTTGAGGAATTAAATCAGGATACAGGGTATTTCATGGGGCAAGATAGGCAGGAGATTTAGCAATCAAATTGAAATACAATGGAGTGGAAAGACTGTTGAGAAAGCTGAAAAGGGAATAATAAATGAATCCTTTTTAGACAGAAGAAAATACACAGAGTATGAATGATTCCCCAAGGTAGAGCATATAAAATGGATTCTACCTTTCTAACTTGAAAACATTCAACTGGAAATGTTTATGAATGAATGGTGAAACATAGCAATGTACATATGAAACATAAAGGAGAAACATATGCTAAAACTCATACCACATGAATCCCATAAATCAGAGCTGCATCACTTTATTTAATTTCCTGCCAAACTGTACAATGGAGCACAGAGCTCACTGCCAGACTATTCCCCTACTTCTGAGTTTTCAGACCTCAGACTTTTCGGGGTTTACAAATAATTAGAATTTACAATATATAGACAGATTTGCAGGAATACAAATCGATGGGGAGAGGAGGAATCACAACTGAATATGGAAGGCCAAAAGCTAACAGTCTCTTAGTAAAGGGAGAGCTGCGTTACATTATTTCATTCAAAATTTTTGGATATCCAATGAGGAGGTGAAGCCTGTAGCATGGATCCTTTCGAGTCATTACTGAAGATGTGACTATTACGATTTTGTTTCTCGGCCTCTGACGTTTCGCTTTCCATTATTTCTTTATTCTCTGGATTTTTAATAGAACGCTGATAAAATGAATTTATTATTTTCATGAAGGGGAAAATGTATTTTAAATGGGAAGAGGGAAGGGAAATGGAGGCGGGAACCACATAAATCAAAATTGGAGTTGGAGTGGGGAATGATCGCAATCGCAAAATTTGCGATGCGATCGGAGGAGGGGGCAGGACTTGCGATTGGAGGATTTACGATGCGATCAGAGGGTTTGCGATGCGATCAGAGTTTTGTGTGATTGATCGCATCACAAATATTTGCAATGGGCTCATCGGGGCATACAAATGAATTTCGTGATTTGCGATGGTGCGATCAATCGCATTGGGGTATATTGAGATGGTGCAATCAATCGCATTGGGGTATATTGCGATGGTGCGATCAAAGGTTTTGCGATTGCAACTTATAACAAAAACTCTAAACTTTATATTATAAGGTTGTATTATATGCATGGTGGGGAAGTGGTTATATAATAAAATCACATATGTATTCAAAGTTTTATAATGTGATTTTATAATCGGAAAAAGGGGGAATAAGGGGTTTTTAAAGGGATTTGAACATAAGGTTAAAAGGGAAACATTGTAAATATCGGGGGCTTAGGGAATAGAGGGCTTTTACTTCACTTAAGCATATAATTCAATCCAGAAGTCAGTTTTGAGAGTGTAGTATACTGTTGGAAAGCTCTTTCCGGGATCTTTCTGATGGATCTATTTTGAAGATGATCTGGTGCTGAAAATGCTATGGAAAAATTCTCTAAAGGAAGGAACATTACTTTGTGGAGATAATAGCTTCTGAATTGTGACTAAAGGAAAAGTATTATATTTTCACCTCAAAACATGGTTTTGAGGTGAAACTTGCGTCACACTGAATGAATGATATCTCTGATCTTCCAGGTACTGTGAATTTTCATTTATTGGCTTCCTCATGACCTTGCTGATATTATTGACATTTGACCATGGTGAGACCCTAGACACTAATGAGACCCATCCTATGACCTACTGATATGATTTTGAGAATGAAAGTGGCAAATGACTGAAGACCATAGGAAGGAAAATCAGCAAGTACCTCATGAGGGAAAACTGATAAAACAATACTACCATAAATGAATCCATGACCTAGCGGAATGGTGACATTTATTCGGTATGAGACAAATAATATGCAAATGCAAAAGAGCAGTTTTGATCACTGATGGCAGTATGACTAGAATGACAATAACAGAGCTAATAGAGTTAATTAAGAGGCACTATTGGAGGATGTCAACTAGAGATGTGATTTGTTGATGACGAGTGTATGAGAGTGTGGCTAGAAGGATCTTGATGACCGCTACATTGAGGCATGTGTTGGTTTACCCTTGGAGTGGTGAGGGGTCATGCAGCACATGGCGATGACTGGGTAGGCTATGTAGAATCTATGAGTTGTAGGAGTTGTGCCATTGGCTTGGGACCATATAGATAGTTATTAGATGTAGGGGCATGAGGTGCCCCTAGTTTTGAATTTGGAAACATTCTATGGGCATGTCAGATGTATTAGAGTAGAGGACTCCAAAAAATTTATGATTTTGTCAACACATATTATGAATATGTATATTTTATATATGAAGAGCATGTGGCTTGTCATTTTTTTATTTTTATTCTCTTGTGTTAAATGAATTTGATAAGTGTCAATATAAAATATTGTTTTCAATGTTATCTACATAGTAATTTAAGTCTCTTGGTACATGATTAGTTGTAATGGTTTGAAATTCACGCATTAATAGTTTCACTTATAAATATCTTCTAAAAAGGACTTGGTTATGCACAGGATATATGCCATTCAATTGCCTGACAAGCAACAGGGAATATAAACGAACATGAAGATGAAGGATGTGATGTTCAAGGGAATCGACTAAAAAACCTATCACTGCATCATATTCAGACTGATTATCTATGGTAGATCCAATGCATACATCCCTGGAAAGGAATAACAAATGTATGGGGGTAAAAATGAACGAGGCTAGATTCTGCTAATAGCAACTTGCACCATCAGCATAGCCGATGTATGATGTGGATGAAATATCCATTTGAAAGGCGTCACAAGAAAACAAAGGAGAAGATGATGGAAAATGAAAGAAGCCTAAATGCATGGATGAAATAAAACACACATGGGGGATACTATGGGTAAAATTTCTACGCCCCTTAAACTTTTTAAATATATGGTCAATATAAGGTGTAAGGAAGTTTTCTTGGGGAAAAACTTTGTTCAGGTCATGAAAGTCCATACAGACATGAATGGTGCTTGTTTTATTGAGCATGGGATATGAACAACCATTCTTCTTGAGCTTATCTATCTTGGTTTTGAGAGCCTCTCATCGAGAAATAGGTCTGAAATTTTGACGGATCAGATAGGCATCGGGCCATGTGTAGATATGATTTTTAAAATGGCTAGATGAAGTACATGCATATCTAAATAGGACATGGCAGAAACATTATGAAATTATTTGAGTAGCTTTTTGTAATCCTCAGTTTATTCCAGGACACGGTGTGCCCTGAAGGCAATGTTTTCTTCGTCAAAAGCATCGGGTGTAGGAATGGGATTTCTAAACCGATCGACCTCATCAAAGGTGAAGTATTTAGACTCCATAGCATACTGGTCAAGGGACTATTATGGGAGGATGTATGCATGGTAGTGTACATCATCCCAAGGAAATTTAGGTGTGGTCATTTCTTCCATAATGTCTTCATCAGAATGTAATATGGGGTGACTGGTAGAAGAAAGAGCACATGACATGGCGGGGCTACATAATACATCATCATGAGAGATATGGTTCAGATACACATCACTACAAAGGGTACACGAAGAGATAGTAGATGAAACATCTACCGATGTTGAGCTGAAGGTGATCACCGAAGGAGGTTTAGTCAAAACAGAAGGGGATACCCCAAAGGGGCCTTCCACCATGGATCTCATGGATGATAACAGATAGAGGATGGTGGCCAATGGTTTCATCATGTCCACATCAGGTGGAGGTATGCCAATTTCTTCTGGTTTAGGCTCAGCCAAATGAACAAGTATAGGAGTAGCAGGTGAGCTACGCTCATCCTCAAGGTGGCGGATGGCTTCAAGGGTGTCGCGAAAATCTTCGAGACGAGGAAAAAGGTGAGAATAGTGGTCATAAATATCACATAAATCACAAGGGAAATTTGTGCACAATGATTTGAGTTTCTTAGTTGAATCGGGGAAGGAAACATGAACCTCGAGGATATTGAATTCAAGAAACAATTCATTGACCACAGGTTTGAGAAGTGGAAGTTCAGGAAAATTTTGGGTGGCATGCCCAAAACATCACACAAAGTGCATGGAGATGACTTACTTGGAGGCTTAGGAGGAGAAGGAGTTGTTTGAGAAACCTTATCCTCCGGTTCCTTCTTTCTCGCTTCCCCCCACCCCCCCCCCCTGACTAGATTTTTTTGCAACAAAAGTATATTCCTATCGAGGTGGATGAGGCACTGAAGAAAAGGTTGGGTTCATAGCAATCGATTGGACCAGGGTCAAAGCGGTATAAGGTTTGAGTTGACCAGGTAGGGTTTTGGCTAGGGGATCAATGTACCAAACTGGGATCCCCATGTCAAATTGGGAAGGCTCAGCTTAGCCATAACATGCACCGAAAATACTCCAAAGGGGGGAGCTAAAAATG
This sequence comes from Pinus albicaulis, assembly GCA_034641835.2. Classification (NCBI taxonomy): domain Eukaryota; kingdom Viridiplantae; phylum Streptophyta; class Pinopsida; order Pinales; family Pinaceae; genus Pinus; species Pinus albicaulis. The sequence continues at coordinate 139,991 of CM076574.1, read as the reverse complement.
GTATCTGAACATAGTGGTAATGGCCTCGCGAAATAAGTCCCAATTGGTTAAGACTAGGAGGAACCATTCCTGGTTGAAAAGGAATGAAAGAGACACCGACAGAAGAGGAAGGTCCTTGGAAGGAAGGCCCTATAGGCTTCGTCAAGTGACCACCAGTAGGTTCCAGAGGCATAGGCTACTAGGTGGTTGAACCAAATCGCTTATGGCTAGTACGAGATGATTGCATCATGAAAACACTCCACAAGCTGGGATCTGTGACAAGAGGGGGGGACTAGGGAAAGCACGAAGAAAGGTTGAATATTTATAAACTATAGGAGACACACTGATTAAAGGTGTGATTGATTGTTTATCGGCCACCGAAGAGATGATAGACTCAAGAGAGAGGTGAGAATTCGATTCATGCTATGTCAACTAATCAATGATAATAATATTTCCATTATGAGGGAAGAACATATTACGATGAACCGCAGATGTGATATGATACATTGCATAGGTGTATCTATGACACAACATGATGTTGTAATCCAAGGGGGCATCAATGACTTCAATGTCAATACAAACAGTCTTTACCGCAAGAGTGACAGGACAATTGCAGTACATGCCAAGGGGCTAAGAAGGGTGACCGTCCCAAGAACGTAGAGTGATGGTGGATGGGAATAAGTTGGGTGATCTGAGTTTCCTCCAAATGGAGGTGGACATCACACAAGTGGATGCGTCGTTCTTAATGATGCAACACAAGACATGGGAATTATGATTCTTATCTATTTGGAAGGTGACAGATGAAGGTAAGGGGGGATTTTTTGATTTGTCAACATCAAAGATGATAAAATGATCATCTGAAGTGTCCATGGTGCCCAGAGCAGATAGTAGAGCTTTACATTGTGAAGGAAACGATTGGAGGAATTCCAATGTTGACATGACAAAAGGAGATTGTGCCAAGTCATATATTATGCTCTATTTATGGGCGACTTTAGAGTAAGCATCAATTTGTCATAATGGACCTTTGGGGATCTTGGGAGTGACCTTTTCCCATAGCTGAGGGATCGATTAGCGGAAATTCAGTGTTGAACTAGACTCTATAGAAATGGTGGTTTGAGGCTTGGTTGTAGATGAAGCAAAAGGCTTGATATATTAGCGTGACTGAGTTTGGAGGTTCAAATTTGTGATATTAACCATGTCAGAATTCATCATGTGAATCAGGTAATCAGAGGTACCACAGGGCTATTGAAATAGATAGAAAGGAGGTTGAGAAACATTGGGGTAAACAAGCTGAACCATCACATGCCTTGACATTGGTTTATGCAATGGGGCAAATGTGCTTTGTCCTAGATACATTCTACTGGGAGGGGGATAGGTGTTACAGGAGATTTCCCCTCCCTGAGGAAACCATAGCCCATGGGAGGATGAGTATATGGATGTGGAAGAGATGCAATGATACGGTCTGTGGCGTGAGATTCCCCTGGTGCGTTCACACCACCAGGTCTAGAAAGATCCAGTAAGACGGTATAAACATAACCAGATTTGGCATAGATCAAGTGATATTTGAAGGAAATTTGGAGGAATTATTTCTCTTTCTGAGGAAAGTGAGATGAGACAAATTTACCAATAGAAGGAAAAAGCATAATGAGAAAAAAATATAGATAGATGCAATCATCAAATGTAGGAGCTCGACATAAGCTCCTCCTTCTTCTCCATTCTTGGACATGGTAGGAAAGGCAGGCGACATAAATTTCACAGAATGAAGTCAATAACTCGGTATTTGTATCCTATTGGGGAGGTAGCTGGAAGTAGGACATGAATGCTTTAGCAAGAGTCACAAAATTGGAATGAGAGGTAGAGGCCTGGTCAACATACCACTTTGCAACGTCTTCAGTGTGCACACAATGGAATAACCGAAGACAGATAAAGTCATCAGTGATAGAATTGGACGAAAACACATGTTAAAGGAGCGGACGTGATTAGTATGGTCCTCTCCTGAATTTCATTCTAATTTAGGAATATCAAAAGGAAGCTTAGTTGGCATAACAGGCCAACTTGGATCATGGTGTATAGGGTCGTTAATTAACTGGCTAAAATTAAGAAGGCTCAGACCACCCATAAAAGGTAGCAAAGGAGTAGCCAGAATGGTTCTGGTAGATGTTCCACTAGTAGCATCTCTAGAATTAGGGTCAGGGATACAACCATAATTAGGACCAGCATTTGCATTCATGCTTGACATTGTGATAGAATGAGATGAATGGGAACTGGGTTCGGAATCAAAGGGAGGGGCCGATGAACCAGAATTAATGTCGGTATGGAGACTCAACAGAGGACTAACTCAACGTCTACGAGGGGGAGTCAGTTTTCCTAATGGAAACTGAGGATGAAGGCCTATGAGTCTCCGTGATAACTACCTTGGGGGCACAATGATCGCAAGACACAGATACCCAAACAAGGTGGAAGAGAAATAAACAAAGGTTCCAAGGGGAAGATAAATTAATTATGATGTTTATGTCTGTTAGGTCCCTATATCACTAGTATAGTCCCTTATTATTGTTAGTGTAACCCCCTTATTGTTATTATTGAACCCTTGTAACCCCAATTTTGTTATTATTATGCCCTTAAATTATTATTGTTAGGTCGGCTAGGATTACATTGTGGCCCACTAGGATTACATTATGGCCCCATGGACTCCTATATATAGACAGGAGGTTTTGTAAATTGTATCATCCAAGAATTGTTCATTTATGTAATGTATTGGAGGTTGCCCCCTCGAAGTGGCTCACTTCTAAGGCGTTGATATCTCTTTTCTTCTCTTTTTGGAGCTTGTTACACAACATTTGGTATCAGAGGTTTGGATTCTAGGGTTTCGCTGCTCCAAATAGGTCATCGTGGAATTTTCGCTATTATTTTTTTTCTAAGAAGATTCAGAAGCTGAAATTTTTAGGGTGCAAATCTGAAATCGTGAGGAAGTTTTTCTAAAAATTTTAGAGCTTGGTTCGCAATATTTTCGGAGATATAATCTGTGGAAGTTAGGTATTTTTTCAGGCTCCTAAACAGGTCATCGTGGAATTTGCGCTATAAAAAATTTTCTACGAAGGTTCAGAATCTCAAATTCATATGGTGCAAAGCTGAAATCCTGAGGAAATGTTTTAAAAAATTTCAGAGCTTGGTCCGCAATATTTTTGGAGATATGATCTGTGGAAGGTAGTGTTTTCTCAGGCTCCTGAATTTCATCTCAAAGAGGTGATCGTGGGAAAATTTCAATAACTCTCTCTCTGGGAATCGGATTGGAGTGCTGTAAAAAGTGGTTGCAAGCACACGGACTTTAGTTTCTTGGCTATCAAATTCAGAGACGAAGGATGAAACAGTGACACGTGGAAAGTCATACAATTTTGCTCTACTGAACCAGTCCAAAATTGGGTCATTGTGGGAGATTGGAAATAACTTTGTCTTGAAGAATCCAAATCAGATCATACCTGTGGCATTTGAAATAAAGTTTAGAAGGCTACTACAGCAGTGAATTTCAGATATTGAAGATTCTCAATTACAGAGATAATTCAATTTCAATATAGAGCTCCTAAAAAGAAAGTAAAAGGTGTGTATTTTTTTTCCGAATTGCATAAGTCTTGTTTGAAGAATCAAGTTGAATTGATTCCAAGGGAATATTGTAGAATAGATATCAGTATTGGATTCTAAAATGGCCCCTAAAAATAATTCAACTCCCATTAAGCCTTTAGAAGGCTCTACTGTGACTCATTAAGATGAAGAATGGCAACATGACATATCAAAATTACAAGAGCAAGTGCAACAAATTTCGCTCTCACAAAGAACAACAAAAAATGAAATGGAAGTTTTGAAGAAAGGCATGGAAACTAAGATGGATGGTTTGAAGAAAGGCATGGAAGCTAAGATGAATGGTTTGGAAGCTAAGATGGATGGCATGGAAGTGGGCATGGAAGCTAAGATTGATGACATGGAAGCTAAGATCGATGAAAACATGAAAGACAACATGGAAAACATGAAGAATGATCTAAAAGTATACATGGAAGGCTTGATGACAAGCTTAAAACAAGAAACGATTCCTAATGGCGGAAATATAGTAGAAGAACCTCATGATGAGAACAAAATAAATGTTAATCATGATTTCATAACCTCTAATGTTGGCGGGAAGAACCACCATATTCCAAAAATGGATATGAGGAAGTTTGATGGGAAGGATCATGTAACATGGATACTACAGATGGAGCAATTTATTTTACCAAGTTGGATCTTCGTTCAGGATATCATCAAATTAGAATGAAGACTGAAGATATTCCAAAAACAACATTTCGAACTCATGAGGGTCATTATGAATTTCTGGTCATGCCTTTTGGTCTTACCAACGCACCTTCTACATTTCAAGGGTTGATGAATTCCATTTTCAAACCCTTCCTTAGAAAATTTGTGCTAGTATTTTTTGATGATATACTAATCTACATAAGGTCTTGGAAGGATCATGTTGAACATGTTGACGGGGTGCTCAAACTATTGCAGGAGAAACAATTATATGCAAAAAATCCAAATGTTTCTTTGGAGTACAAGAGGTGGAATATCTGGGTCATATTGTATCTCACGAGGGTGTTAAAGTAGACCCTAACAAAATTAAAGCCATTAAGGAATGGAAATTCCCCACAACCATAAAGCAGTTGCGAGGATTTCTCGGGTTAACGGGGTATTATCGCAAGTTTGTTAAGAATTATGGGAGAATAGAAGCACCTCTAACAACATTATTGAAGAAAGATGCATTTTCATGGACTCCTGAAGCAACTAAGGCCTTTGAACATCTTAAAGAGGCAATGTGCCTAGCACCAGTCTTAGCTACGCCGGACTTCACAAAAACCTTTATTGTGGAATGTGATGCCTCAGGAAATGGAATTGGTGTTGTTTTAATGCAAGAAGGAAGACCCATTGCTTTTGAAAGTCATCCAATCAAAGGAAAGTATTTACAGAAACCTATTTATGAGAAGGAAATGTTATCAATACTGCATGCACTAAAGAAATGGCGAACTTACCTAATGGGAAGACACTTCAAGGTAAAAACTGATCATGATAGTCTTAAACACTTTTTTGGAAAAAAGACTATCTTCAGAAGAGCAGCAAAAATGGGTCACAAAGATGTTGGGTTATGACTTTGAAATAATCTACAAAAAAGGAAAGCTTAATTTTGTTGCATATGCACTCTCAAGAAAGAATGAAGAGGTGGAAGCATTGCTTTGTACCATTTCTATTATCCAACCAGATTGGATAACCGAAGCAAGAGATGAATGGAAGAAGGACAAAGATGTATGGACACTCATTCAAAAGTTGCAGCAAGATCCTAGTACATCTGATACATTTAGTTGGAAAAATGATTCCTTATGGTACAAAGATCGCTTATATCTTTTTAAGAATTCCCAACTAAAACAAAATATTCTTATGGAATTACACACTTCTCCTTTAGGAGGACACTCAGGATTTTTAAAAACTTACCACAGGGTGAAGAAAGAATTTTTTTGGGATGGCCTTAAATCTGATATTCAAAAGTTTGTGGTGGAATGTTTTGTTTTCCAGCAGAATAAAGTTGAGACAATTAAGACCCCAGGACTTCTACAACCTTTATCCATTCCAAGTCAACGTTGGGAGGAGATTTCAATGGATTTTATCATAGGTTTACCTAAGTCTAAAGGAAAGAGTGTCATCATGGTGGTAGTTGATAGACTTACCAAGTATGCACACTTGTGTGCATTATCTCATCCATTTAAAGCAAGTACAGTTGCTACTACATATATGGATAGAATTCAAAAGCTACATGGAAGCCCAAGGGTTATTGTGAGCGACAGAGATCCCATTTTTACTGGAAATTTTTGGACGGAGTTATTTTCTTGTTTGGGTACTCAATTAGCTCATAGCTCATCTTATCATCCTCAATCTGATGGTCAAACTGAGATCGTAAATAAATGTTTGGAAGGATATCTTCGTTGTTTTGTATAAGATAAACAAACACAATGGGTCAAGTGGTAACCTCTTGCTGAATGGTGGTATAACACTTCCTTCCATACTGCAGCAAAAATGACCCCATTTATGGCACTTTATGGATATCATCCACCATCCATCACATCATATTTAAGAGAAAATTCGAAGGTTCAAGCAGTGGAAGATCACATCGAGCATCAGCAAGAAGTTCTCCAACTCTTAAAGGATAGCCTGAATTTGGCACAAAATCGAATGAAACAACAGGAAGATCAACATCGCAGTGAGAGAAGTTTTGATGTAGGAGATTGGGTATTTTTACGGCTACAACCATACAAACAAATGTCCCTCAAGCAAGCTAAGAAGGATAATAAATTATCACCAAAGTACTATGGTACTTACAAGGTGTTGCAAAAGATTAGTTCTATGTCATACAAATTGGAGCTTCCTGCTTCTTCGCGAGTACATCCAGTTTTCCATGTTTCATGCTTAAAGAAGGTTATAGGTGAAAATCTTCCAGTTCAAACAATATTGCCGAAACTTGATGAGGAAGGAAAAATGATATTGGAACCTGAAGCGGTCACGGAAACAAGAACTCGAAAATTACGGAATCGATCAATTTCAGAGTATCTCATCAAGTGGAAGAACTTACCCACTGAAGATTCTACATGGGAGGATGAGAATTTTATACGAAAGCACCCAGAGCTACTCAAGCATTGAGGACAACACTTTTTTGAAGGAGAGGGGCATGTTAGGTCCCTATATTACTAGTATAGTCCCTTATTGTTGTTAGTGTAATCCCCTTATTGTTATTATTGTACCCTTGTAACCCCCATTTTGTTATTATTGTGCCCTAGAATTATTATTGTTAGGTTGGCTAGGATTACATTGTGGCCCACTAGGATTACATTATGGCCCCATGGACTCCTATATATAGAAAGGAGGTTTTGTAAATTGTATCATCCAAGAATTTTTCATTTATGTAATGTATTGGAGGTTGCCCCCTCGAAGTGGCTCATTTTTAAGGCGTTGATATCTCTTTTCTTCTCTTTTTGGAGCTGGTTACACAACAATGTCTTGGCTTGGAAATGTAAACAATTTATCTTCTCTTTAGCTGTGCATGTGTGAAAGTGTTAATTTTAATTAATCCCATATGGTTGTGTATAAATAAAAATAAAAAATTTAGTATAGCTCTAAATAAAGTTGAAAGTGACAGTAAAATAAACAGCTAAAGATGCATAAATTCAACCCAAAAATAAGGGTTCCCAAGAAATTGTTCTAACAGGGGGGTGAAATTGACTCAAATCACACAAAAGGCCAAAATATCTAAGGTCTAAGGGACAAGGATCTTAAGACTCAGATTTAGTGAAAAGAGGTGCAGAAAACAACAAGAAATCAGAGGGGAAAATTCTGCAAAAGGGGAGGGGACATGTTAAAAACCTAAAGGGAAATAAGAGGGACTGTAAGGGAGAATTTAGACAAGACTCAAGGGTGAGATTTTGGATGAGATAATAATCGATCTGAATGGATTTGAAAGAAAAAGAAATCAGACCCTAAAAAATGGCTGAAAGCGCTGCAAAATCTCAGACTGCGTACTAAGATAAACCCTTCCTGAAAAAGTGGAAGTGTAGTGAAGCCCTAAGGGGCTTGTTCCAAATTCAAAAATAAAAACGGAGCATATCCAGGCCTAAGATAGGTGGAGACAAAGGTCAATCAACCATGAAAAACACTTATGGCAAACCTTGAAAATTTTAGAAAAAACCCAGCAAAGAACTTCAGCTCGTAGGTACTGACATGTTGGCTAGTGAAATCCCAATTTTTGGCCTAAAAACTACTATTTGAGCCCTGAACTCATAGGTTTGGGGCTAAGAAGTGCAATTTTCACTTCAGGGAGTCTCTGCGGTAGGTTGTTGAAAATTTTTGTTGTCTGCGGCGCAATTGATACCTGTTACCTGCAGAAAGAACCTAGAAACATGCGGAATTTAGATTTTTTATTGTTTTAGGGCATGAAAGGTAAGAAACAGCATTAAGTGACTGAAGTAAAAACCCTAGGTACTGAAGCAGTTGGCCACATAAGAAATCTAAATAAAGCCCTGTTGAGTCATCGATTGTTAGAATGAAAATCTTAACGCAAGTGTACGAAAGGAGATCACTTTCGCTGCACATGAAAAACAGACCTAACAACAAAGATGGTTGTCTAACCTCTTTATATCTGCAATAGACAGTAAAAAAAAATGCAAAATAAATCCATATCTATGCAATAAAAGAAGCTAAACATAAAAATGAAATATGAGTTTCTCCAAATATCCAATGGACAAGACAAGATTTATAATTTATAAAGAATTTTTATACTATGTAGCACTTGGGAAGGGAACATAAAGAGCCCCCCTTAATGGGATGGGTTCATAGATGTCCTCAATGCTTCAGCTTCAGATTTTCTCTATCAATGGTGTAGAAAACCTAAGGCGTGTAGAACTCAAAGGGAGCTCAATACGCCAAAAGAAAATAAAAGTGAATCAAAGTGTGATGATGATAAGAGGATCAAAGACTAACCATGATAAAAGGATGAAAGGTAAGAAGTGAATGGAAAACCCTCCTATTTATAAAAAAGTAGTGATTTATCCTCGATAATGGTGCATAGTAAAATATTATTAACCAAGATCTAGATCTAACTACTTGGAATATTTTATTATATTTTTTTGGAGGGAAAAGGGATTTATATTGGTTAAATCCCTTTATATAGGAATAATAAACAAATAAATGATTTATTTATTATTTCAAGAATGGGGTTAAGGAATAATTAAAAAAATAATTATTTATTTAATTAATAAGAAGGAATACTAATTAAATAAGGATTAATTAATTATTCCTAGAGAATAATATGATAAATAATGATTTACCCAATTATTTCTCATTAATTGAGTTAAATATGACGAGGAATATTATTTAAACAAAGGTTTAATTAATTATTCCTATAGGAAAATCAAACAAATATGGATGTATTTAATTATTCCTCATGGTGTATTTCGATCCATCTAATTATACAAGGTTCGATGACCAAAAATTGGTGTAACAATACTTGGTATTTTATATATTATAATTTATGTGGCTGAAATTATTTATAGTTGCACTTGATATTATTTAGTATTGTAATTAGGATATGTAACTTTGTGTTTTCGTATTAGATTAACATCTACATTGTAATTCAACAAGGATTATGCAAAGAAAAAAAACATGTGAAAGAATGACAACTTCTAAGTAGAAACAACACCCAGTTGGACACCTCCTCGGCAAGGACGCCAAAAAGTGGTGAGCCTTAGTATTGCACAAGAGTGTTGCTACCCCCAAGGCTTCCAAATTTAATTATCAACCTAGGGTTTGTACAATATTTTAAGAGATGACAACGCTATACAGATAATAGATTGAGCCCTACTCACCCAAATTTCTAGAAATGAACTAGAAAAAGGCATATAGAGACCACTCTATGAACTAATTCTAGATTAGGAAGGAAGGAAATTGCATGAAAACAAAGTTCTATTACCATTGCAGAAACATAAATATTACTTTATTTGAAAACAAATGGAAATGTTTCTTAGTCAAAAGTAAATTGTAACCCTATTTTTAGGAATGTCAAGGCTACACTACTTGGATAAATGTAAGCATTGGTCTATTTTCTGAATTTGAATGTTGCAGATGGAGGAAACCTAGTCTATGTAATGGAATAAAAATGCTTGAAATTGAAACTCTAGATTAAGGAGCATAAATCAAAGCAAGTGATCTAATATATTTCACGTAAGGAAAAAAATGAAATCAAACTTTAAGCATTTAATTGTTCCAAAGAGAGTATAATTAGTGACATAATACATTATACATCTCATGATATAATAATAAAAAAATCATTGTAGTGCTAAATTCATAAATATGTCCACTAACCCTAATCACAATTTTTTTTTGTAGTGGATGAGAGGAAACTCTTAGGTGGTATTTGGTCTCTTTGAATCATGTTTTCGGAGCCTAAGGGACATCATTCAAGGCTAGGTGGAAACAATCAAGCTTTAGGATCAATTCTGGGCATTTTTACACGTAGATGTGGATGAAAAAAATACTTTAATTAATTCAAAATAGTGCTCAAATACATCAAAAATGGAAATCGAAACAAAAATTTCTCAATTAATTAATAACATATATCCTTCTACAACAATTTAAATCATATTGAGACATTATGCTTGCTTATTTATACAAAAGTAACTAAGGGGAAGCCTCCTTGGAAAGATGGTTTCTTCCCTCTGAAAGTCCTAAAAGGATGGATGTTGCTACATGTAGTTTTTGAGTTCATGAGCTGCTAGTGGATCTTCAAAATTGAAGTTAGTAATTGTAGGGAGCATGTAGATATTTCTGTGAGTAAATTTAGGAGACCAACCTCATACATCTTCTCTAAATTCTTTCTAATGTATCCCTGCATAGTAAATTCATTTTAATGCACTCTCTACTTGTATATTAACCACATTAGGCCACGATATATGATAATCATCCTATAGTATTTCTAGTAACCACATAATAGTAAAAAATATGCCATTAAATGCAATAAAATAATTAAATATAGTGTGAAGGAAGGCTAGATGGGCCTTGTTATTTACTTGTTAATGAGGCCCATAAATTGTTCCAGGAGGAAATTTTTTCTTTAGAGACAAGTTGGGGATGGTGGAGATTAACCCCCTCATTGAGAGGGAGTGTGGATATGACTATGTCATAGATCGATACTCTTTTAGAAGGGAAAATGATTCGAAGAGACCTAGAGGGCTCAATAGGCAATGTTGAATGATTCTGTGATGGAGGTCAATCCTAATCACGCACCAGTAATGGTGGAGAGAAGTCATGGAACATGATCATAGACCACACATGGTGGAGTGAGGTCCTTCAACATCTAGACTCTAATAAAACACTAGAATTGTGGAGTAAGATCCTACACCCTAATTGCACATTGGGAAGGGTGGATTGAGTTCCTAGACCATAATCGCACATCAATAAGGGTACATAGTGAGGTCCGTTTAGCATCTAGACCCGATAAAAATTAGGAAGGGGTTGAGTGAGGTCTTGGTGCAGAGAGTTCACTAGGAAGGTTGACTGACCTTGTTAGTTGAGGATCTTAAATTTTTTTCCTATGTAGATGCCAAGGGATTCAAGGACTGATCATTATTTTTCACACTAGTCAAATAATTATTTTCAACTTGAAAAGAATGCCAAAATAATAACCAAATTGAAGAAAAATGGAACTAAATGAGAAAGGATGAGTTGAAATTTATTTGCAATCTACTTATTACATCAAAATAAAATCTAGCTTGTAGCATGCATTTTCCTATATTCATATTAGATTATGATTTCTAGGATAAAATAATATTGTTATTTAATTACTAATTGTGCAGAGAAAAAGGAATGTAGAAAGAGGAAACTAAAAATACCTAACTACTTTAAGAAAAAGGAACTATATATTTTTGTCCTGCCAATACCACATCCCCAACCAAGCACCCGACAAGATAACTAACTGGAATACCTATAGAAGAAATATTTTTATGGAAAAATGTACTAGACAAATAAGGAAAATATGACTAGGAAAGGAAATGGATTAAATAAATATAAATGAAAGAGAGAGTAGAGCCTACATGATGGTACCTAACCCAAAGGGACTCATCCATATGGAATAAACATAGTTATGGATGAAAAAAAATATTTTAGTTAATGAAAAATAATGCTAAAGTAAATAAAAAATGGAAATTGAAACAACAAGTCCTCATTTCCTTAATAGCCTATATCCTCCTACAAAAATTTGAGTTGTATTGAGTTTTTAGGCTCACTTATTTATACAAAAGTAACTCAGGGGAAGCCTCCTTGGAAATATGGTTTCTTCCCTGTGAAAGTCCTAAAAGGATGGATGCTGCTCCTTGTAGTTTTCGAGTTCATGAGCTGCTAGTGGATCTTCAAAATGGAAGTGAGTAATTGTAGGGAGTATGTCGATATTTGGGTGATATAATTTAGGATACCAACCTCATTCATCTTATCCAACTTCCCTCTAATGTATCCTTCCAAAATAGATGAATTTTAATGCACTCTATATGTGTATATTAATCACATTATGCCACGATATATGATAATCATTCTATAGTATTCCTAGTAATGAAATAATAGTAAAAATATCCATTAAATGCAATAAAAGAGGTAAATATAGGGTGAAGGAAGGCTATATTGGCCTTGTTACTTACCTATTAATGAGACCCTTAAATTTTTCCAAGAGACGAGTTTGTGTTCTTCACAGAAAAGTTGGGGTTGGTGGATATTAACCATCTCATTGAGAGGGAGTGTTGACATGACTACATCATAGATATACGCTCTCTTAGAAGGGAAAATGGGTCCAAGAGACCTAGAGTGTGCAATAGGTAGTGTTGAGCGATTGTCTTGTGGAGGTCGATCCCGATCACACACCACTAATGGTGGAGAGACGTCATGGACCATGATCACACACCGCACATGGGGGAGTTAGGTCCTTCAACATCTAGACTCTAATAAAACACTAGAATGGTGGAGTAAGGTCCTAGACCCTAATCACACATTGGGAAGGTTGGAGTGAGTTCCTAGACCATGATCACACATCAGGAAGGGTGTATTGAGGCCTTTTAAGCATCTAGACCCGATCACAATTAGGATGGACTTGAGTGAGGTATTGGTGGAGAGAGTTCATGAGGAAGGTTGAGTGAGATTGCTAGTTGAGGATATTAAATATTTTTCCTATGTAGAGGCCAAGGGATTCAAGGACCGGTCATTCTAGAAGAGTGAGTCCTAATATGCCGATGGCATTTCCATGGGTTTGGTACCACCCCAGATATGGGAAGCATTGGATGCTAATGATATATAATTATACTAATAATATTTGATAGAGAAATTTGTTCAATTTTAGAATAACTATGACAATGGTTATGAATTCCTCCCTAGTTAATTGGGAGTGACAAATATGTAGCTATGTTTGGTCTTCCAAATGTAAATTTGGCCACTTGAGGTAATTTTATTTATCATTGTAAATCATATTTATAAATGCTTGAGTCAAAAGAAAATTTATTTTGACTCAAATTCCCATTGTGACTTTTAAAAGATACAAGCATGAATTTCTGAAATGACAATTTTGGCTCCAAAAGTTGCAAGTGAGCTTCCCTCCAAGTAAATTCATCCCTCGCCAAGAGACATGTCCATTCACCCTAGTGAAACTACTATATAAATCAAACTCGATCTCCTCAATTTGAAAATTCACATTCTCTCACATAAGATAAAATTTATAGGAAATTGAGTGAAGTACAAGAAGGATAAAAATAAGGTTGAGTTTTCTCTCTCCTCCCTCTCTTGCAACTCACACATGTGAAGTCATCTCTCTCTATCTGTGGTTCAAATTTTCATGGGGTAGAAATTTACGGGTTATTAGGGAAATTATTGTAGGGAAGGATTTTTGTGGTAATTGGAAATTGCAATACAGATGAACTATGAAAAGACAATATTAAGAGTGAAGTTCATGGTTAGATTGGGTGACTTCACTTGGAGGAGAATACCAAGTTTGACCATATTTCTAGGTGTGTCTCTCGTTGAACAAGAAGAATTTATGTATTGAAAAAGGCTATTGGGCTTTTCCTCATAGTGGGTTTTGCTAGGGTAAAACTTGAATTATCTTGTGTGTTGTGACCTCTATTATTCTACTATTCTTTATGGTTTAATTTCTGACTTTAATTGTAGAATGATATATTGGAATAAGTTAAAAGAAGATCTACATAGAAAGTAATCATCAGAATTTGAGAAATATTGTGCTAACCGTAACTACACTAAGAAATTCAACAAGTGTGAAGGAGGAAGCACAAAACAATATTGCTATATGCACAAGGAAATAAATAAAATGAGATCTCTTGCACATAATAGAAGGTGGAAAATTTCGCTCCTTATAAACCTTAATATTTTCCAATGACAAGAAAGAGCATGTATTTCTTCGTAAGAGGTGAGGGGTGGTTAAGAGCATGTATTTCTTCCTTAGAGGTGAGGGGTTCAAAACTAGAGAGGGGTAGAGTATGTATGCCTTATTAGACTTAGCTCTCAAATAATTGCACGAAGGTGGGCCCTTTGTCCCACAAACAAAAAGATCTTATACACTAATTTGATGTGTGACTTGGAAGTAACCTTAAAATTAGATAATAATAATAATAAACATTCAATTTTAATATTTTATAAAATAAATAAATAATGTTTTTTTATGTTTTATAAATTAAATAAATCATTAGTAACATACACATAGAGGCTATTTTCATTATATGATTTCTTAAGATTAAATTTTTATCTTTTATAAACTAGATAAATCATTAGTAACATACACATTGAGCGTATTTTCTTATATGACTTCTTATGTTTCTATCATTTCTAAATTGTGTAAATCATGGAAGGATGACCACCCATCCTTTACAGGATCAGGCAGACATAGTAAAAAAACCCTAATTTTAAATATAAAAAAATAGAACATAATTAAAAGTTATGAAATTCGGTATAAAAGCATAGGCCAACCTTTTATATTTAAAGGAGAGATCCCTAAAATGCAACAATTATGTTATATAAATAAAATAAAATGATATTCAACACGGAACAACATTTTCTATTTGTATCCATCGTTATCTATTTATATCTCCAATAAAAGGAGAGATCAATATTTTTGGTCAAAATTTTTTGAATCAGAAAGAAAGCAAGTTCGTAAGCCTAAGAAAGAACCCTAAGCTAGTACAGGAAGAAGAGAAAGAAACGTGAAATTTCGTAAGCCTAAGAAAGAACCCTAAGCTGGTACGTCAAGAAGAGAATGAAATGTGAACGACTTAGAGTATTGAATACAAATTACATTTAACTGTAAAAATGGTGGTGGAAGGAACCGAACCTATTATTCCATTTCCCAGTCCTCGGAAAATGCATCAATGGTGTAAGTTTGATAGGTCCTCTAACAAGTTTACAGAAGAAATATGCACTTTCTTAGACTTCATAAGAAACTAAGGCCTTTGAACATATTAGAGAAGCAATGAGCCATGCACAAGTACTAGCTACGCCATACTTCACAAATTTTTTTATTGTGGAATGTGATGCCTCAAGAAATCGAATTTCTGTTGTTTTAATGCAAGAAGGAAGACCCATTTATTCTAAAAGTCATCCAATGAAAGGAAAATATATACACAAAGCTATTTGTGAGAAAGAAATGTTGGAAATACTGCATGCACTAAAGAAATGATGACCTTAGCTAATGGTAAGACACTTTAAGGTAAAAACAAATCATGATAGTATTAAATACTTTTTCGAACAAATATTATCTTCATAATATCAGCAAAAATGGGTGAGAAAGATGTTAGGTTATTACTTTGAAATTTTCTAAAAATAAGGGAAGCAAAATGTTGTAGATGAACTCTCAAGAAAGGATGAGAATGTGGAATAATTGATTTGTGACATTTCTATTATCCAACGATATTGGATAACTATAGCAAGGGATGAATGGAATAATGAAGAGTAAGTGTGGAAACTCATTCAAAATTTGTAGAAAGATCCCAACACATGTTATACATTTAGATGGAAACATGATTCATTACAGTACAAAGATCGATTATATATTTTTAATAATTCCCAAGTCAAACAAAATATTCTGTTGGAATTGCACACCTCTCCCTTAGGAAGGAACTCAGGATTTTTAAAAACTTACCACAGGTTCAAGAAGGATTTTTTTGGGATGGCATTAAACCGATATTCAAAAGTTTGTGGTGTAATGTTTTGTTTTCTAGAAAAATAAAGTTGAGATAATTAAGAACTTCAGTCTGTTACAACCTTTATTCATACCAAGTCAACGTTGGAAAGAGGTTTCAATGGATTTAATCACATGTTTACCCAAGTCTAAGGGAAAGACTGTCATCATGGTGGTAGTTGGTAGAATTTCTAAGTATGCAAAATTTTATGCAGTATCTCATCCTTTTAAAGCTAGTATAGTTGCTACTGCATATATCGAAGCAATTCAAAAGCTACATGGAAACCCAGAGATTATTGTAAGCAACATAGATCCCATTTTTATAGGAATTTTTTGGACAAAATTATTTTCTTGTATGGGTACTGAATTAGCTCATAGTTCATCATATCATCCTCAATTTGATAGGCAAACTAAGATGGTGAATAAATTTCTTGAAGGATATCGTTGTTTCCTTGAATCTAATAAAAAAAAATAATGGGTCAAGTGGTTACCTCTAGCTGAATGGTGGTATTAAAATTCCTTCCATACTACAACAAAAATTACCCCATTTATGGAAATTTACGGATATCATTAACCTTCCATCACATCACCTCTAAGAGAAAATTCTAAGGTTCAAGCAATGGAAGATCACATCATGCATCAATAGCAAGTTCTCCAACTCTTAAAGGATAAGCTCACTTTGGCGCAGAATCGAATGAAGTAATAGGAAGATCAAAATAAAAAGGTTTTGTAAAAGATTGGTACTATGGCATACATACTGGAGCTTCCTGCATCTTCCCGAGTGCACCCAATTTTCCATGTCTCATGCTTAAAGAAGGCTATAGGTAACAAGCTTCCAGTTCAAACAATATTTCCAGAACTTGGCAAGGAAGGGAAAATGTAATATTCCCAAATAGGAAACCAGTAATATATGAACATGAAACTGGAAATAACAGTGAATAAAATTACACCAAAATGTATGACAACCATGGAGCCAATTTATTATGTAAATCAACAGCAAATAGTGCAATAGAAGAAGGAATAACTCAGATAATCAAGGCAAGCAAGCCTCCCATGAAAAAATATGCCAAATATGAAATGCTGCTACATAGCATAATAACCTAGGACAAGTATAGTGCAGTTTTAGATGGTGCACCACTACTGTAAATGTACAATAATATAGATCTTCTAATGTATGGCTCAAATAATTTTGGGAATAAAGATCTATGCTCCCAAACACATTTTCAAGACAATCCAAAGATGATTTTTTGAAATATACAAAAATAATAAAATGTCAGAATTCAACCCTAGGGATTGATAGCAGTTGCAACTCAATAATTGGATGGATATGGCTAAAGATGATTTTTTAATGAATAGATCTCCTAGAATATATATTTCAAGTGAAAGGATAATCCCAACGCTGAAGATATCAGCCTCCAAATAAAACATTGAAACCCCCACTATAGATGCTCACTGAAATAACGTGATCAAAGAGGGAAACTGTGATTTATATGATGGGAACTATGTTTTCCTGATGCTAGGATGTGAAATATGCTCAATAATATTCCTTGCTGATCTCCCAAGAGAAGGAGTCCTTCCCCCTATGAAAAGCTAGCTCCGGAAGTGGGTTTCTCAACCCTCCACTGCAACACTATATAACACAACACAATACTCTGCAGAAACTGAGATGTAGTTGAAGATTGAAGCTTGGAATTAAGACTGAGTGTGGAAAATGAAGTGCCATGCTCCCCCAAGATGCCTCTGAAGAAAGGATATTGGATTCCTGATCGAGAACACCCGGTGCTAAACAGCACGGAAATCTCAACTAAACAGCTAAATAATGAAAAATAGTCATGTAGACCATAAAATCAATAATCAATAACATACCCCAAAATGGCTGCCTCTCCCTCCTTATAAAAAAATGTGAGATTTCTTACCTTGGGTCTCACTCATTGGGGTTTCGACCATCATGGAATCTTCCTCCCACTAACACTGCGTTGTCTCTATTGATGATCCACTCCCTCCATACCAGCATTGTTGACTTGGTCAAACTTGAGCTTGTCCACATGCATTAGCCCCTGTTCACACATGAGGGTGCTTTATATAGTTATAAATATGATCCATTTTCATATTAAGAGGTATTTTATGCCTATTAATGATATTTATGCACCTCCCCAACCATTTATTTATCTTACTAAATGATAAGAGAAAAAATAATATTCCAATTAGTTGCATGCTAATTTAGGAATATTACAGTCCTCCCCTTCCAAATGTTGCTTGTCGTCAAGCAACTGCAAGGATAGAACTAAAATTCCTCCTCTCCTCCTCCTGTAGCATCCTCATATGATAAACTCCTCGAAGGAACAAGATGACTTCTCATCAATAAATCTCCAAGTTGCCCCTCCCAATTATGCAAGTTAGCTTTTGGTGACCATCCCAAATAGCTATCATAATGAAGAAGTAAAATACCCATGGAGGAAAAAATGTGTTTTCTAGAGTTCCTCTTGAGGCATGGAATCTGAAATATATTGGCAACTATCATTCCCATGTGAAACCTCCATCCCCAAGCTATCATCCATACAAAATGACTCACCTTCCAACATGGAAATTCATAAAAGTTTCCCTCCACCTTAAGCTCCTGAAAAATTGGTGGGCTGCATAGCTAAACATGATGGATCAAATTTTCCATCCCACGCTGTATCGCTGTCCACTTACGATAAGTCTAGAGCTTATTCTAAATTTGGGCTACAATGGTGTTGCCTTCATGAAGAAAAAAAGGAAATTGGACCTTCAAAGATCCACTCTTTGGTTCTTGCCCTTACCATCCCATATAAAGTGAATATGACATTATCATCATATGGGATCCAAATGAGAGAGGTACTGAAGAATTTGTATAGTGCTGGAAGGTAACAACAATATCCCAAGTAGTCACAACACAGTTTTCTTAACTGCTGTTCAGAAAATAACATGGCAAGTTGTCTCTTAACAAATTGCTAGTTGTGTATGTCATCACATCTACTAGTAAATAGTAAATGGATTTTTATACCAACTGAGCATATAGAAAATAATACAACACTTGCGTAAAGGAATACAAGATATGGCTACCTTGATCATAAATTTTGGCCCAAAAATGACCATGAAGCCCAAAGAGAGGCTTGCCCTCTTGTGGATAAATGCACTGTACATAAATGGTAAGAGAATGAAGATACTGTGTTAGATAATCAATAAATGAAAAAACATAATTCTTACCATGTACTAAGAGTAAGATGATAATAAGATCCATGAATGGGCCCTCCATAGAGGTATGAAATACACCCATGAAGAGGAATGAACCATGTGCTGCATGAAGATATTTCTTCTTATGCTTGGAAATCCAAGTCAAGAAGATCATATCATGGTAATACATGTCTCCATCCACTACTCCATCACTCTCACCTCCTCCTTGTCCATCAAGTGCATCATATGTGAACTGATCCTGGGAACACTCCATCGATAAACCCAAGCTCCCAAGTGACAACACTGTTGGCCTTTGAAATAAGGCTCCTGTCATCTCGTAGCTCCATTCTTTGACATGTACAATGTCAAAGCCATCTACGATAATGCTTTTGTATATGGGAGATTCCTTCCAAAGTGGAAGTACCTCCTAATATTCCAAGGCTAAGGAATAGCCCCTTTTCACCATGACAGTGCCATCACCTACTCCTGCAACATCATGCAAATCATGGGAGAGAATCAACCCATACTCTCTCAAGAATAACCAAGGTAACAACATCTCTTGCTGCTCCCTCATCTCTCCCTCATAGAAGTCATGGAGTAATATCATGATAGTTGACTTGTAGAATGCCCCATACAAAAAAATATTTTGCTGCCATAATAAATGGGTGCCTTGTAATGCCTCAACCCATAACATACCCTTTGAAAAAAGGATATGTCACATGATGTACAAACTCTTTTAAGAGTGGCCAGCGTAGTGATAGTGTGTTGCTCCAAATCATCAGTGTATCTTGACCCTAGGTCATGCAATGGAATCTTCCCACACTCCTCCATAAGATGTGCTGAGATAATATAAAGTGCAAATATTTTCGTACCTTGGTTCTGTTTGGGAACATCTTGTATTGCTACAAGGGTTCCTTCCTCCAGTGTAATGACTTATCCAACTACTGATGATGATGGTTGCTCCTCTATGGCTACGTCAGCGCTGGTATAAATCACTTCCTCCTCATGAATCTCCAGAATAGTGCATGGGACTCTACATGTCAAGATATCAAGACCACTTTTCAAATATGCAAGGGTTCTTTCTCCTGATGCAAGTTCTCTTGCAGCAAGTGGTGGTGAAGGACTCTTCTACTTTGCTTCCTTCTTGTCAAACTCCTTCATCAAACTTTGAGTAAAATATGAATATGCAATCACTCTTTCATGAATCAAATGGATGAACCACGAAATTTTTGCTTCACCCTCAAGGTGCAGCGCTACAATATCAACAAAGTTTCTCTCTACTACTAGATGTAGCAAGAAAAATGCATCCAACTTAATTCGCCAAGATCTTGCTGTACATGTGGATGACCCATCAAATGTAGGAAATAGAAATATATTGGTGCAAGATATTCTTTCTTTTTTGAGCTGAATGAACTATGGGAGAGTTAGATTCTTCTTGAAAGCTCTAGGTTGAGATTTATATTATAGAAGGTATTCACTTAGAATCTCATGATCAAAGTGTCCTCCAACTCCATGCATTTTGTCTTCTTCTTCAAATGAAAATGGCATAGTGTATTGATTTGGAGCTCTATGAAACACCAGTTCTTTCTTCTGTTGATAGAATGTACATGGAACTTCCTCATCTTGAAACCTTAGTGTGTTTTCATTTCTTCTCTCCAATCTTCTTTGCTTGACCTCCTTGGTGAGGTCCTTCTTAGATCTGAAAAGAGATGAGATAAAACTCATTCTTACCATCATTCTAATCTCTTTCTTCTTCTTCTTATTCTCCTGATAGCATAATGGTTGAGATCCACAGGTTGAGCCAAGATTATGCTTTGATACCACTGTAATATTCCCAAATAGGAAAGCAGCAATATATGAACATGAAACTTTAAATAACAGTGAATAACATTACACCAAAATGTATGGCACCCATGGAGCCATTTTATTATTTAAATCAGCATCAAATAAGTACATTAGAAGCAGGCACAACTCAAATAATCAAGGCAAGCAAGCCTCCCATGAAAACATATGTCAAATATGAAATGTTGCTACATATCAGAATACCCTGGGACAAGTACAATGCAGTTTTAGATGGTGCACTATTACTGGAGATGTAAAATAATATAGATCTACTAAAATAATGCTAGGAACAAATATATATGCTCCCAAACACATTTTAAAGACAATCCGGAGAGGATTTCCTGAAATATAAAAAAAATACTAAAATACCAGAATGTAGCCCTAGCGCTGAATAGCAGCTACAACTTAATAACTGGATGCATATGTCTAAACATGATGTCTGAATGAATAGATCTCCTTCAAACAAATTTTTCAAGTGAAATGTTGATCCCAACACTGAAGATCTCACCCTCCAAATAAAACACAGAAAACCCCACTGCAGATGCTCACTGAAATAACACCCACTGCAGATGCTCACTGAATAACACAGTCAAAGAGGGAAACTGCACTGTAGATGATGGGAAATGTGTTGGCCTGATGCAAGGATGTGAAATATTCTTAAGAATCATCCTTGCTGATCTCCAAAGAGGACTCCTTCCCCCTATGAAAAACTAGCTTCGGAAGTGGGTTTCTCAACCCTCCACTGCAACACCGTATAACACAACACAACACTCTGCAGAAACTGCGATGTAGTTGAAGACTGAAGCTTGGAATTAAGCTTGAGTGTGGAAAATGAAGTTCCATGCTCCCCCAAGAGGCCTCTGAAGAAATGATATTATATTCCTGCTCGGGAACACCAGGTGCTAAACAGCACGACAATCTCAACTAAACAGCTAAAGAATGAAAAATAGTCATGCAGACCATAAAATAAATAATCAATAACATACCCCACTATGGCTGCCTTTCCCTCCTTATAAAAAAATTTGAGCCTTCTTACCTTGGGTCCCATTTATTATGGTTTCCACCATGATGGAATCTTCCTCCCACTAACACTGCGTTGTCTCTATTGATGATTCACTCCCTCCATACCAGCGTTGTTGAATTGGTCAAACTTGACATTTTCCACATGCATTAGCCCCTATTTACTCATGAGGGTGCTTTATCCAGCTATAAATATGATCCCTTTTAATATTAAGAGGGATTTTATTCCTACTAAATAGATTTATGGGCCTCCCTACCCATTTATTTATCTAACTAAATGATAAGAGGAAAATTAATATTCCAATTAGCTGCATGCTAATTTAGGAATATTACAAAAAATAATATTGGAACCTGAATTAGTCTAAAAAAAAAATAACTCAAAAACTATGAAATCGATCAATTTCAGAGTATCTCATCAAGTGGAAGAACCTACCTGCCAAAGATTCGACATGAGAGGATGAGAATTTTATACAAAATCATCCATAACTACTCAAGCATTGAGGACACCACTCTTTTAAAGGAGAGGGGCATGATAGACCCCTATAATACTATTGTATCCCCTTATTATTATTATTAGTGTATCCACCTTAATTGTTCCCATGTAGTCCCCATATTTCTATTATTGTGCCCCATAGAATCCCATTATTGTTATTATTGTGCCCTTAGGTTATTATTGATATGTCAGCTCTGATTATATGATGACCAATTAGATTCCTATATATAGAAAGTATGTTTTTTCATTTAAATCATCCAAGAATTAGTCATTTATGTAATGTAAAGGAGGTTTCCCCATCGAAGAGGATAATTTTTAATTCGTTGATCTATCTTTTCTTTTAATTTGTGAGTTTGTTGCATAACATCAGATTTCTTCTTGAGAAAATATATCCATTTATTCCTCAAGAAGTCATCTATAAATGAGACATAGTACACAAGATTACCTAGTGATGGAACCAACATAGGTTCAAACACATCAATGTCCACAAGCTCTAATATCCCTTTCTCCGTCTTAGTACCAGAGGGGAAACTCACATGATTATTCTTCATATATATACAATGTTCACAAAACTCGAAACATAGAGAGTAATTGAACATATCATCTACCGTACCATTACCATGTAGTGTTTAAAATCCCTTCTCTCCAATACTTGCAAGCCTTTCATGCCATAACATGGTATTTTCTCTAGAGACAAATATATTTTTTGCTCCACTTTCAAGAACTATAGAATTGTTGCACACATCAATAGCAGTGCTACCCAGACCCTATCTAGAGTTTCAATCCGAACTCCCCACATCAATACTAGTGCTCCTCAAGCCATCTTGTAGGTATATTTATTGAAAAAAAAATTTACACTTGCATCATCTATCCTGCTTACAGAAATCAAATTTATGGCCAACGCAAGAATATGCAGAACATGAGGAAGTGTTCTAATCCTTCCACCTTGCAACTTCAGCTTGAATTTTTCATGTCCAACAATTCTAGCCTTCATCTCATCCCATAAGAAAATATCACCACCATCATATTTCTCATACTCACAAAGCCATTCCCTTTAAGGAGTGAAGTGGAAGGATGCACCTGGGTTAATTAACCATCCCTCATGATCTACATGTGTACTTGAAGAAGAATCCAAGTACACATACCCACCTTTATCTGAAGTGGTTTTAGCCTCTATAGAATGAGCATCATCAAATCCATTTCCCTTCTTAGGAGCTTCAAATCTACTATCATTTCTGTAGTGCCCTTGAGTTCCACTTTTCCACCACACGTTTACAGATTTTCTTGGAGATTTAGATATACCTCTAGATTTAGATCTCCCATTCATAGACTTATTTTGTTTATTTTCTAGGACCGTACTCTCACATATAAGGCATATCCATTTTGGAATTCCATATGTTTCCATCGCATTTCCTATGAGAACAAGGATGATACTATTTTATCAAACTTATAGGTAGTTGTATTGATACTTATTGAAACAACTACACTATCCCACAAATATGGTATATAAAACAAAAAACTAATTCACTTATATTCATTTAATTTTTTTATATCAATAGATAACAATTCTATTACCACAACATTAAAGGCATATAGATGCTCTGCCACTGATCTCCATCCTTCATCCTTAGGTTATACAACTTTTTTCATAAGAAAAATTTGTTCACCAGAGACTTAGATTGGTACAAAGTACCTAACTTGCCCCACAAATCCTTGATTTTAGCTTCCCATGATACATTCAACAATACTAAATCTTAGAGACACAATCATAGTGTCCTCTTCGCCTTCCAATCTAACTTCTCCTATTATATTGCTAACATTCTTCTTGGTGTCATACATGGATCTACTATAATCCAGTGATCTTAATCCACCAGCAAATACTCCAACTTGAGCTGCCACAACTCAAAACTCTGACCATTAAATTTCTTGATCTCTATATTTCGATTGTGTGTAATATTATTACACCGTAACAATCAATATTGGAGATATCCCACTGAATAAAGTCTACAATAGTTAGTGTAAAACCCCTAAGCAACACAGGTGTCCCTTTGAAGATGAAAAAATATCTGATACAAAATGTAGGTTTTAACATTGTACATAAATTATGAGAAAATGAATTCTTAAAATAAAATAATATACAATGGCAAGAACATAAAACAAATATACACAATGACTTTCCCCTGGATCCCAAAACTAATACTACCAGATTAATTTTTAATTATATTCCTTCCAATTTTACAATACATATATATGCATGTTGAAGCATTTATAAACACCAATCCACTAACCTTAGATGAAAATATAATTTTAGTTCCCTTGACCAAATCCACATAATACCATGGGAAGAAAAAAATCATGCCCAAAACCATGTGCAAAACCATGTGTGGGTCTGCCCACCATATTTGAGTCCTCCCCCATCTTTGGGTCTACATGGACCCCATGTAGGCCCCATGAAAACCCCCAAAAGGCGGGGTTTCCGCCCCCCATATGACCCCTGTATTATCCCCAATGCAATGTACAACACATGGGACTAATCATGGAAAGAATATAAAACACATGGAACAAGAGAGGTCTCCCTAAAATGAGAGGATACATACTACAATTGGTTTTAGTCTAGAGGATAAGGAAACTTGTCGACTATTTCCTGTAGTTAATGGAGACCATAAAATTCTCAATAGATCCCTTAGGGGAGAATGTGGATCCATTGTCAATATGAAACATTGTAGTGGTCTTCTTCAAGGCTCGTTGATACTTAAGCTTTAGCATGGATTCCTTGTTAATGGAATTGATTGTAGCTACATGGTCAATCAATTTGTTTCGGACTACAATATTTTTAATGTGCACATCCACTACTAAAGTACCAAGATCCAAATTTTAGAGAATTATATATTACAGAGCAATGGAACACATAAAATTATGCAGAAATATGAACACAAAAATCATATAAAGAAAGAGAGAAACATATATATGTGTTGACCCAACTTGGGCTATGTCCATGGAGAATATCGAGTCCTTCCTTTCTATTATCTAGCAAAATAAAGAGACACAACCTACAACATATCTATTGTAATATCCTCTACTCCCTCATATAGTCCCCCTTTCTCTTTCTCGCTCAAAATGCACACACAATACACAACCTCAATACAAAATTCCCTCATACGAAAGAGGGGCTGCCTTATAGGGAAAAAAAACTTAAACTAAACATAACTTCTAGGATCAGATCATCTGCATATTGAATGACCAAGATTTACTACGAAATTAAAATATTATACATGTAAATTTCACATCTATTTTTAGCTTCGGGGGCACTACACCGGAAACCCCACTGAGGGATTGTTGGCCCCCAGACCCCTTAGCTGGGGGGGATGGCCCCCCCTGAACTCCCGCGTGGAGGGATGTACAGTCTTCCTGGGGTAGCCATTTAGCTAGGAACAATACCTCAAAATCAGGACGATAATCAGGCTCCACATCTAGCAATCTATCACTTGGAGATTGAATGTAGAAACTACACTCCTACTTCATTTGTTGGAAAATGACTCCACTTTCGACCTCGCTGTCTCTCATATTCATCACTATACTTCACGAAAAATTGAAATTGAGAAGAACCCCAGTTTCTCCCTAGTTACAACTTTTGTTAAAATATCTGCTGGATTCTGGCTAGTCTGTACCTTTTCTAGCTTGAGTTGTCCATCTTCCAAACTGATTATATGAAATGATACTTGAGCTATATGTGTTTTGTCTTGGAATGAAATGTTGAGTTCTTTTCAAGATGCATGACACTATGGATGTCACTGTATAACCTGCCCATCTCTTGCTTCTTACCCCATTCATCCATAAGCCTTTGTAACCAAATAATTTCTTTACTAGCCTCTGTAGCAACAATATATTATTCTTC
Source organism: Pinus albicaulis (assembly GCA_034641835.2). Classification (NCBI taxonomy): domain Eukaryota; kingdom Viridiplantae; phylum Streptophyta; class Pinopsida; order Pinales; family Pinaceae; genus Pinus; species Pinus albicaulis. Next base: position 113,786 of record CM076574.1, on the reverse strand, counting down.
TGTTGTTGAAAGTGAAACAACACTTTGCATAACCTAACTCACAGTTGTTTCACTTAAAGTAAATACGTACCCTATAGTGCTCATCTTCTTATCTCTATCACCTGCTATATCTTCCTCAACATATCCCTGTAATGAAATGCTTGAACCACCAAAGCACGATTATTTATTTTTGGTAGCTTTCAAATACCTAAGAATCCATTTCACTACCATCCAATGTTATTTTCCTGGATTTCTCATGTACCTTATTACAACTCCCACTGCATGTGCAATATCAGGCATTGTGTAGACCATTGCATACATTAAACTTCCAAGTGCTGATACATATGGAACTTTAGACATATAATACATGTCTTCTTGGGTTTCATGCACATCTCCTTACTAAGTTTGAAATGGCTAGCCAAAGGTGTACTAACTAGTTTTTCATTCTGCATATTAAATCTTTCAAACACCATTTGTATGTACTCATTCTGAGACAATGTTAATTAGTGATTTTTTCTGTCTCTAGTTATTCTCATACCAAGGATTTGTTTTGCAGCTCCCAAATCCTTCATTGCAAATGAATTTACCAATTTTCTTTTATCACATTTATTTCCTACATGTTATACCCTGCAACAAGCATTCCATCTACATAAAATGACAATATAATATAGTTTCCATCATTTTTCCTTTTTAAGATAAACACAATAATCATAGTGACATCTAGTATAACCTTGTTCAGGCATAAACCTATCAAATTTTAGATACCACTGCCTTGGAGCCCGTTTTAAGTCGTGCAAGCTCTTATTCATCCTGCACACTAACTTTTCCTTCCCTTTGACTTCATATCCTTGTGGTTCTGGCATATAGATCTCTTCCTCCAAATCTCCATGGAGAAAGGTTGTCTTTACATCTAACTATTCAATATGAAAATATTCCACTACTACAGGACTTAAATATTTCTGATTGAAGTTATTTTAACAACAAGAGAAAATATTTCATCAAATTCAATACCTTTCTTCTGTGCAAACCACTTCACCACGAATCTAGCTTTGTAGCTTTGTTTTCCTCCATCTTCTTCCTTCAACCTGTAAAACCATTTATTCTGCAATTTTGTTTTACCTATATTGATTTTTTCAACGAGAAACAGTGAAATTGGCATCTAGAAACAACATGCTTGATCCGAGTGAAAATTAAGCGCCTACACTAGGTGGGGCCCACACAGGCTATTTTTAGGTGTATGTCTATTTTTAGAATGGTAAGAAAATTATATTTATAGCGGGAGTCTATTTATAGATGGTTGAGAAAATTCTATGTATGGATGGGTGTCTATTTTTGGAATGCATGTGCAAAGTCGGTTCGTGGACTGCATGTCTAAAAATAGAATACATGCCGATAATTATTATCTCTTAATAATAATTACACAATAAATAATAATCTATTCTCTTGAAGCACTTGATTTTAGTTAACTGATGTGGCAAACCAGTTGACTGAAGGAGTTTGAAGTTATAAGGTTGGTTGGTGGGACATGAAAGTGGACTTATTTGTAACTGAGTGATTTTAAGTTTTAACATAGTTGGATGTGTTGTTATGTGAGTTGTAAAGTAATTTAACTCAATTAAGTGAGTTAAACTCAGTTGTGCTAGTTGTAACTAGTTGTAACTAAAGATACACTAGTGAGATATCAATGAATTAAATAAAATTAACTCACATGGAGTGATCTCACATGAAACTGAAGATTTACTACTATTAACTACATGCATGTCAGATCTAGTGGAGACCAAGTTGAGATATAGGTGAAAGAGAAATTTTGATTATCAGTTGTGACATTAGTGGGTGCACACTTGCAACCAAACACACATTAGAGATGCCTATGAGTATTGCATAGTCAAGCTAGGCTAGAATTAATCATTCATAGGTTCTTGACCATCAGGGATTACGCAGTGGAGGCAGGTTGTCTGGAGGTAGTAAATTGTCGCATGTATTTTCCAATTTTTGTATGACAGTGTGAGACAATTGTATATTGTAATGAGAGCTCTTGGATTAGAGTTTTGTATGAGGTTGTTTCATGATCCATGATATATACATAATATATGATAGCGGGTATTTTAGCTTTATGCTTTCCTGGTAAAAGCATTTGTGTTATGTGTGATTGATATTTCTTCATGTGTTTGCAATTGGTGATTAAATTTCTGCAAAGATTTTAGTAGAAGGATTTTGTATTTAACAATGGCATATAATTGTTAGATCAAGAGAATCTAAGAAATACATAATCTGTATTTTAATTTATATAACCTAAAGGAAACCTGACTAAGTCCCAAGTCTGGTTATGTATTAAGGAGTCCTTATCTTCTTTCATGGCTAGCTCCCACTTCTTCCTGGTTTCTACATGCATTACTTCTTCATAACATTTTGGTTCACCAAAATCAGCCAACAATACATAATATAATGGAGGAGAGTATCATTCATGGGGTCTACTTATCCTAGTAGATCTTCTGACACCACTTTCATGTCTTTGATGTGGATGTTGTTGTTGTCGTGGTGGTTGTTGATTGTTATTATTTTCAGGAACCTTAATTTTTTCTATGAGCTCATTAAGAACTGTGTATTGTTTTTTTTCTTTTGCCTATTTCTTTTCCTACATCTAATCCTTATAAAAGACATTTTCATTGAATATTACATCTCTTCCCCTTAAGTTTTTTATTTTTATTTTTCATAATCATATAAGCGATAACCAAAATCATTAACACCATGTCGAATAAAGGTACATTTCTTTGATTTTTCCTCAAGATTCATTCTATTTTATTTATTAATATGGACAAAGGCTTCACAACCAAAAGTCTTTAAAAAGAAGTAGTTTAACTTTTTACTTGTCCATGCCTCCTCTCAAATACCACCATCCAAGGAACTTGAAGGCATTCTGTTTATTAGATAAACAATAGTATCTACAAAATCTTCCAAAAATTGTAAAGGAAATATTACATGCAACCTCATGCACCTTTTATGCTCCATGATTGTCATGTTCATCCTTTCTGAGACTTTTCGTGGAACTATATTCTCTCTACGAATTCCATGCTCTGAATCATAACTATCAAAATATTTGTTGCAGTATTGACCTCCATCATCTGATATGATACACTTCAACTTCTTTCTTGTCCCAATCTCAACCAAATATTTCCATTTCTTGAAAGTATCAAATACATCAAATTTATTCTGAATACAATAAATCCAAGTTTTCCTAGTTTCATCATAAATAAAAGTAACATAATAACAAGAGCCAATGATAGATGACTCTTGAGTAGGTCGCCATACATATATATGCACAAGCTCTAATTTTCTCTCTTCTTTTGTTTCCCAACTCTAATAAATATCAGTCTCTTTTTTTTCCCATATACACAATTCTCACAAAATTCCAAATCAATATTGTTCAAGCCTGCAAAAAAATTTCTTGAGTGAAGAATCTTCATCCCCTTCTCACTCATGTGTCCGAGCCTATGATGCCATAATATTGTGTCTACTCTTGTGTATTTTAAAAAATAATCAGCGCAATTAGAAATACCATTGCATAAATACAACGTACCAACATTTTCTCCTTTTGCTAATACCAGGGCTCCTTTAGTGACCTTCCTGGTTTTATCTATAAAAGTTGTCAAACAACCTTAATCGCCTAATTTCCATGTTGAAATAATATTTTTCTTCAGATCTGGAGCATGCCTTACCTCCTTTAATAACCATTCGTTTACATTATAGTTTTTAACAATAAATTTACCCATTCCAATGATTTAATAGTGTTTATCATCGCCTAGGTGAACCTATCCAAAATATCCTTGAACATAGTCATGGAATTGTTTCTTATTAGGTATGGCATGGAATGAGGCCCTGAATCTACCACGCAGGCATCAATAAAATTTTCTAAAGAAAAAATCAAAGCATCTTGTAACACATCACCTTTCAAATTTTCTTCATGATTGTTTTCTTGTTGTGCGTCTCCTTCTTTTCCCTTATGAGACTCACAGTCTTTTTCAAGTGTCCTTTCATCCCACATTTTCGGTACGTTATCCCCAATCTGGACGTTCATCTACCTTTCCTTGACTTACTACAATATCTTGGGCTCTTTCCTCTTTCCATTTTTCTCCCCCTATCTCTGCACTCAAAGCATTACGTGATGTCTCACTCGAGCTTTTCCATCGCATTTCCTTGCTAAGGATGACACTGATAACATCATCAAACTTTAAAGTAATAGATCCATAAACAAACCTATTAATGGACATAACTAAAGCATTCCATATTTATGGAAATGATCATAGAAATAACAAAGCCCTAAATTCATCATCAAATTTCACCCCTACAGAACTTAGCTGACTCATAACCTTATTAAATTTATTTAAATGGTCAACAAAAGATTCACCTTCCAAAATCGCATACTAAATAAAAAATTCTTTAGGAATACCTTTTTTAAGGATGAGGGTTTTTCATATAGTTTGTCCAATGCCTTCATTAAAACATGTTTTTTTTTTCTTTGAAATATTGAAGGCTATCAATGCCACCAGGAACAACTATGTTGTTCCAATTTAATTTTCGTCAAGAATATCCCATTATTCTTCTGTCATACTAGAAAAATTCTTTATATTCCAGCTTAATGGTTGGTACAAATATTTCTGATAAAAATAACCTTCCATATGCATCTTCTATAGCTCTTAGTTTTGGCTATTAAATTTCCCGACCCTAAACTTGCCATTTTCTGCCATTTCTCCCACTCAAACCAGAAACCCTTCTCTCCTGTGAGTTTATTAGCCAAATATACCTTCGACTATGATACCATTTTTTATAGAATTATATATTCCAGAGAAATTTAAGACTTAAAAATATTAAAAAATACAAACACATAAAACATATAAAACAAGAGAGACACAAATATATGTGGTTCACCCAACTTGGGCTACATCCAAAGAAAAATATCCAGTCCTTCCTTTATATTATCAAACAAGATGAAGAGACTCAACCTACAACAGATGCATTGTAATATTCTCTACTCTATCACATCGTCCCCCTTTCTCTTTCTCACTCATAATACACACACAATACACAGCCTCAATACAAAATTTCCTCATCCGAAAGAGGGGTTTCCTTCTAGGGTAAAAAAATCTAAATTAAACATAACTTCTACCATCATATCATCTACCTAAGGATGGCCCATATTGACTACAAAATTACAATGTTCTATAAGAAAAATTTACACCCATTTTTAGCTTCGAGGATGCTGCTCTCAAACCCTCACGGGGGGTAAAAGTCCCCCCCCCCCCCCCACGTGGAGGGGTGTGAATTATTCTTCAATATACATCCAACTGCAAAAATACATAAATTAGGATGATAATCAGGCTCCACACCAAAAACCAAGTAATTTGGAGAGATAATCCTACCAATCATTAAATCAAGAAGATTCCCAACACCATTGATAATGGGGTAATTTGTTTTTATTATTATAGACCTCTTAGAAGAGTCTTTCCGATTAATCTTGTTGAAAATGGGAACATAGTTGATTTCCTAGAGAAGGGACATATTAACAAATAAGTTATTTATTTATCCCACAAGTTCTTCTTTTTCTAGGGTGTGATACTTAGGTTGGACCAACCTTCCATGATAAGAAGTTATATTAGCTTGAGGGCTATTGTCTTCCTTTTCTTATTTAGGATATTCAAGTGGACAAGGTTGGTGACACTTTGGAAGTACCTTCCCATACCTAAGGTTGATTTCATGGATTTCTGCAACATAAGCAGGATAGGGTTTTTCCCCACCATAGACCTTTTGTGTCTTCTTATTATTCTGGTTTAGGTTTGGTTAGGCAGTCATTTGAGATTTCTTAGGTGGGTTAGAGAAGGAGGAGGAGGTAACAAAGTAGGAGTTAGGATTCCTTAGGCATACACCCTTGTGAGGGGTTTCCCCATTGAAGAGGTTGAGGTTGGTTTAGATTAAAGGTTGGATTGATAGGGTGAGTGGCATACTGAGGACTATAGGACCATGAATATGGCATTGAAAAATATGAGTGATTTGAAGGATAGTAGGGTTGGAAGGGTGCATTATGTTTTGTACTGAAAGAGGGATAGTGCACACATTGCATGCATTGGTGGTATGGCCAAGGAGTTTGTTCCCTCATTTTATTGATGAAGCAAAGATTCTCCAAGTCATTCTCTTCCCCTTGGTATATAAACCTTAGGCTTGGAAGAGAGGGAAATTTTTCTATTGCATGGTTCTTCCCACATAAATAGTAGATTTGTATGGTATTCAATGGATACTTATTTCTGGGGTGCCTCTTCATGAATCTAGGGAAAAATATAACTAGTTCCCTTTCTGCTTCCTCTTGACCCCTCTTTATCTTCATAGAATCCATATGTAAGTTAAAATTTCATAAAAAATCACTCTTCATGTATTCTAGCATTTTTCTTATCTCATGTTTGATTCTTGAGGTGGAAGGAGAAGAGTTAACTAGGCCTTGACTAGATCTTTCACCCTTCCTTGCAACCCTCAAATGATTTTTTAATATTATCTTGATGTATTGATGGGTAAGCTTGTAAGTATCTCCAGTAGACAACTTTTTAATGGTCTCCATTACATCCTTCCTAATCCCTGATAGGAGTACAATACTGACTAATTCTTTGTCAAAGGTACAATTAACTCTTCTATAGTCGAGTTAGAACCTTTCTTGATAATCTTCTAATGACTCATCTATCCCTAGGGTCATATAAATATCTCTTCTCTTGTCTCCTTATACCTACACTAATTTTTGTATTTATCATCCTTTCTTTTTTTTTCATTTGTGCCCAGGTAGTGATGTCGCCTTTGTGAAGGCTCATGAACCAATGCAAGGCTGCATCCTTAAGAGTGGAAGGAAACAAGTTCAATTTTTTGTTCATCAGAAATATAATAATAGGTCCTACAAATGACAAAACTTTAAATCATGAATGTGTGAAGCTACTTAGAGGCTAGGCCATGGAAATTTATGAGAGAACTAGGGTTTATATTCTTCCTCTTCGCCTTCCCATTGGTTTCTTGGATAGGGAAGAGATCGGTCTACCCATTCTCGGTCATTTTTAGGGAAGGTGATATAGGTTCTTCCTCTCCTATGTATTCTTCAATGATTTACGATGACTCAGCTAAGGGATTCTCCAACTCTTCTGTGGTCAGAAAAGGGTGTCCAAAATCACAAAATGTGAGTGATGCATGACTACTAGAAGGGGTGGTGGTTTTTCATAGGAATTTCCCTTGACTATCCCTAATTATACAATGCATGAAAGAATTTATTATTTTCTTGTTCTTCTCTTTTTTTGATGTTTTTTTCAAATCAAAAAAGGATTATGCAACGAAAAAAAATATGCAAAATAAATACAACATTTAAGTATAAATAACACCAACTTGGACACCTCCCCGACAATGATGCCAAAAAGTGGTGGGACTCAGTATTACACAAGAGTGTTGCTACTCCCAAGGATTCAAACTTGAATTATCAACCTAGGGTTTATACAAAATTTTAAGAGGTGACAATGCTATACACACAATAGGTTAATATATACTCACGTAACCTTCTAGAAATGAACTAGAAAAAGGAATATTGAGTCCACTCTATGAATTTATTATATATTGGGAAGGAAAGAAATTGCATGAAAAAAAACTTCTATTCTAGTTTCAAAAATGAAAATATTACATATTTGCAGAGGACTGCAAATGTTTCTTAGTCAAAAGTAAATGATGACCTTATTTGTAGGAATTTCAATGCTACACTACTTGAAAAAATGTAAACATTGGTGCAATGTAAATGTTGCATATAAAGGAAACCTAACCTATGTAATGGAATAAAAATGATTGAAATTGAAATCCTAGATTAAGGAGCATAAATAAAAGCAAGTGATAAAATATATTTTTCTTAAGGAAAACAAATGTAATCAAACTTTAATGATTTTGTTCCAAAGAGAGTAGAATTAGTGACATAATTCATTAGACATCTCATAAGATAATAAAAACAATCATCACTGTAGTGCTAAATTCATAAATCTGTCCACTAACCCTAATCAAAAAATGTTTTGTAGTGGATGAAAGGAAAATATTAGGTGGTATTTGGCCTCTCCAAATCATGTTTTTGGAGCGTAAGGGGTGTCATTCAAGGCTAGGAGGAAAAAACCAAGCTTTAGGAGCAATGGTAGACAAGTTTACATGGTCCTACAAGATGCTACATGATTTCCTTTCTTTACCACATGACTGGATTCATGAGTATCTCGATGATGAAAAAGGAATTCTAAAAGTAGGGAAAGGTGGTGGAGGGTAGAAAAAGGTTTTGTGGGGAATCTAAGCCTACTACTCTTATGGGGCCCATCTTTCACGAAAATTGATGCACACAGTGGCCTTCAACAAACCATAATTTTGTTATTGGTGGAAAAAATTTTGAGAGAGTTTTGAGGTGAGGAGAAATAGGGTGATGATGGGAGGATGAGTGGGCAATGATAATGAAAACCATAGAAAACAATCATAGTACCTGCAAACTAGTCAAATAATTATTTTTTAACTTGAAAAGAATGCCAAAATAATAACCAAATTGCATAAAAAGGGAACAAAATGAGAAAGCATGACTTGAATTTTATTTTCAATATACTTATTGCCTCAAAAGAAAATATACGTTGTAGAATGTATTGTCCTCAATTCATAAGATATTATTCTTTCCATGCTCAAAGAATATTGCTATTTAATCTCCAAGTCTGCAAGGAACAGAAAATGTAGAAAGATGAAACTCAAAATGCCTAACTAGTTTAAGGAAAATAAAATATATATTTTTTGCCTCCCAATACCACATCCACAATGAATCATATAACAAGATATATGAGTCAAATACCTACACAATAAACCTATTTATGGACAAAATTCTAGACAACGAAGGAAAATATTACTAGGAAAGGAAATGCATGAAACAAATATGCAAGAAAGAGAGACTAGAGCCTACGAGATGGGACATAAAACAAAGGGACTCATCCCTCTAGAATAAATGAAGTTATGGATGAAAAATGACATTTTAAGTAATGAAAATAGTGCTTAATTACGTAAAAAATAGAAATGGAAACAAATAATTTCTCATATCCTTAATAAATTCTATCCTCCTACAAAAATTGGAATACTATTGAGCCTTTAGGCTTGCTTATTTATACAAAAGTAACGGAGGGGAAGCCTCCGTGGAAAGACCGTTGCTTCCCTTCAAAAGTCCTAAAAATATGGATGTTTCTCCCTCTAGTCTTCGACTTCATCAATTGCCAGTGGATGTCCAAACTAGAATATATTAATTGTAGCGATCATGTCGAGATTTGGGTGAGTAAATTTAGGAGACCAGCATCATACATCTTCTGCAACTTCCTTCTAATATATCTCTCGATAGTAAATATGTTTTAATGCATTCTCTATTTTCATACTAACCAAATTAGGCTATGAGATATGATAATCATCCTCTAGTCTTCCTAGTAACCACATAATAGTAAAAATGTATGCCATTAGATGAAGTAAAAGAGGTAAATATGGGAAGGAAGGCCAGATTGCTATTTACCTATTAATAAGGCCCATCAAGTATGACATGTGAAAATTTTGTGTTATTCAAAGATAATTTGGGTGTCCTAGAGATTAATCCTCTCATTGAGAGGGAGTGTGGATATGCCTGCATCATAGATAGACACTCTTTCAGAATGAGAAATGGGTCTAAGAGATCAAGAGGGCTCAACAGACAATGTTGAGTGATTGTCTCTTGGAGGTTGATCCTAATCACACACAAGTAATGGTGGAGAGAGGTGTTGGATCCCCATCACACACTAGACATGGTAGTGTGAGGTGCTTTAGCATCTAGACCCTAATAACACATTATTTAAAATACCTTTCCTGTACCTTATAACCAAGTGAAACTGTTGAAGAAATCCCATCCACCTGAAATGTCTTGATTGCTGCAATTTTTTTGCGACTGCAAGTACTGTAATGGTTGGTAATCGGTATGTATAATGGTATATTTACCCATCAAGTAGTGTTTTCACTTCTTAACGCTTTTTACCAATGTATGCATCTCTTTTTAATATGAAGGATAATTAGGTACAACACCATTGAATGTTTTAGAATGAAAAGCGATAGCCTTACCATGTTGCAAAAGTATTGCGCCCATGGCATAATCATTAGCATTAGTTTTTATCTCGAATGGCTGTCTCAAATTTGGTAATGCAAGGACCGAGCTAAAATGATCTTGTCTTTTAAAGCTTCAAAAGCTTGTTGATGTTTTCCTCCCCATTGGAATTCTTTCTTCACACTTTTCATTGCATTCATAGGAGCTTCTATGGCAGAAATGTTAGAAATAAACTTTCTCCAATACTGAGTTGCACCTAAGAAAATTCTTACATGGGTTACTATTTTGGGAGTGGGCCAATTCAAAATGGCTTCCACTTTAGAAGGATAATTCTCAACTCACCTCCTCCTACAATGTGTCCCAAATAAACCAAATAATTCTTTCTGAACTCACACTTGGACCTCTTAAGAAGTAATTTATCTTTCTTCAAAACATCAACACCCTTTTCACATGCAAGACTTGTTCTTCTCTTGTTTTGGTGAAAATTAGTATATCATCTAAATACTCAATCACAAAGTCATCAAGAAATGGATGCAAAACATTATCCATAATACGCATGAATATTTCCAGTGCATTACACAAACCAAATGCCATAACCAACCACTCAAAGAGTCCTTGTTTGGTTTTGAATGCAGTCTTCCATATATCACTTTCTGCAATTCTTACTTGATGATGTCCACTTCGTAGATCTAACTTAGTGAAAAACATTTCTTCATTCAGATGATCAAGAAAATCATATATCCTTGGGAGTGGGTATCGATTCTTTACCATTATCTTGTTCAAAGCACTGAAGTCTACACACATGCGCCAAGTCCCATATTTCTTCGGAATAAAGAATATGGGTGAAACGCATGGCCAGCACTTGGCCTTATGATTTGATTTTCCTCTTAATTTCAGCATTCTCCATTATCGACATGTGATCCATGTCGATGTTTGGATGAGGACAATCTTGTTGCAACCGAATCTCATGTTGAATCTCCCTTTTTGGAGGCAATCATGTTGGCTCCTGCAAAATCTCATGATGTGCATCAACTACATCATATAAATCTGATTTCAACTTAGGATCACAATCCTCAAATGATTCATGATTAACATCATCTTTAGGCTTAATCATTAGAAGAAAACAATTCTTACTTGAATTCACCAGCCTCTTTACCTGTCCAACAATTACCATTGCAATATTTGTCTTTTTGTGATGTGCTCTAACAATGTACTCCTTGCCATCTTTGAATAAATGGTATTTTTTCTCATGGCGATGGAATATCGCTTTCCTATCATACAAGTAAGGACTTCCCAACACAACATCTGTAATATCAAGCGGAACTATATCTAATTCAACTGTGTCAACAAAATGTGCAGTTATTGCAAACCGCAATATGCACTTCCATGAAACCTATAAATTTTCATCCTTACAAATCCACCAAAGTGGATATGTTTTTGGATGTGGAATGGTCTAAATATTAATTTTCTGGACAAAGTCTTCAGAGATTAAGTTTTCTTGTGACCCACTATCGAACAGTGTGTCAATCTTGGTATTTTTGGGTATGACCTTCACATGAAATAGTTCAATTCTCTCTTCTTCATTTGGATCTTGTATGTGACAGTTTGATGTACTAGTACTAGGTTTAGTTTCAATTTCTTTCCCCTTCATGTTCTTCAATCCCATGGTTGTAATTTTAAATTCATCACCTGAATCCTCTCCTAAATCATGTTGAGTTGTAGCTGTAGTTTTCTATTTCCCTTTGTTGTTATGATGTTTGGGCCTCTTTTCAAGATGTAATTTCAAAAAAAAAAACTATCCTCATGGCCTTCTCTTGAAAAACGTTTACAGAGAACTTTTTCTCCCTCTTTATTGATAGATGCATTCCTTTTTCCCTTACCTTTTGAGGTCTTCTCTTTCTTTTTTTCCCCTCAAAAGGTTTCTTCCTACCCTCATCAGTAATGTTTTTCCCTCTAGCTTCCAGATGTGTGGCTTATACACATACCTCATCTAAACTTGTAGGGTTAAACATGAGAATAGTATGTCTTAGGTAGCTATGTAAGCTTCCTATGTACTTGAGAAAATTATCTTTCCTTTGAAAATTTAGCCCTAGTAAGAGAGATCTTCTCCTAAATTCTTGGGTGTATGCTTGCACATTCTGTCCTTTCATTTGTCTAAAATTTTTCCAGTTCATTATGGCTTTCTGCATATGATCTAATGGATAAAACTATTTTCTTACCATGCTTCTTGATCTCCTCCTTTGTCTTGGCTTCCCACCAAACAAGTGTTGCACCTTCCATTCTTAATGAAGCTAGTTGGATTTTGGTATCATCATCATGAAGGTTATGAATTCTCAAATAGACCTCCAATTACCTAATCCAATTATCAAGCTTTTCTGCATTGACTTCACCATTAAACATTGGCAGTTCAAAATTAACATAAAATTTTGGAAAAGTACTTTTACTAGTGTTATTTGACTTGTGTGGCTGATGTACTGAAGTTGAAGTAGAGGATGATGATGATGAGGGTGAATATGGTGACTTTCCACTGCCTCCATTTCCTCCATTTCCCTTCTTTGATTTATCTTCATCATTTTGACGTCCTGATGATCCCTATCCTTCCTTGTGAAGTTTGGATCCTTCTCCTTCTATTCTCTCATTCCTTTCTTGATAAAGGACTCTCACCATCTCAGTCATGTCAAGGAATGCTTTCCTAAACACCCTTTCTTCTTATTTTGAATCCACCTCTTCATGGATTTCTTCTTCCTCTAGAGGCATGCTTAATGTTGCTTCTGCTTATTTTGGAGGTGAACTAGGTGGTGGATAATGTGGCAATCTTGTCATCCTTTGATGTGGCTCACTTTGAGGACCTCCTGCTTCCACCAATTTTCCTTCTCCTCTCTTAAGCTTGAGCCTATTAAGCATGTGAACACTTGCAAATAGTTAAGCAAATATTTGTACACAACAACACGAGAGAATAAACTCTACCTTTGGTACCTACTAGATTTGAGAGGACTATATTAGTTTTCTCTGCTAAGTATATTTTCAGTTATAAAACATGTAAAATTTGTCTCCATTTGTTTTATTAAAGAATTTGTAATTTAACCATGAAACATAGATGAATTTGTGAGTTTTAAGCATGTAAATAAGCCTAAATAACATTGAACAACAATGTATAATAGATAAATAACATCAGACATAAGATTTACATAGCAGGCATGATGAAGTAGTTCACCCCTCTTAGGCTACATCTGTTGGTCGAGCTCCCAATGGCATGTCCCTCTTTGTCATTATGCTCAAAATTGCAAAAAAATGTTTTTACAAGCCTCCAATGGTTGTTTTCTCTACACCAATGGCTCGAGAATGCTCAAATTAGTCTAGGAAGACTCTTTTTTTTACCCAAATTGGTTGAAAAATGACCTCCCTAGCCATTTTCCCAATGAAAACTACAAAACCTCCACTAATTATGGAGAATTGTAGTTATCCGTAGCTAATTTTAGCCAAAATCCTGAAATTTTGGGGCAGCGCTAAACTGTCTACCGAATCTAGCTGTAGCATTTAGTTTTATAGTTAGGGGTGGGGGTGGCCACATGTCGACCCCCTTAAACCTTGTGGTTAGAGTTAAAAATCCATGTAAACTTTGGAGTGGAACCTGGTGTGAAATCGAATTTCTCAAATCGTCGTACCAGAGGTTATACATGTGAACGCTTGTGGACTAGTTGAAGGTGGAGTTAGCATCAGAGTTAAACAACCATCGACATTTATTTCAGAAAATTCCCATGTGATAAGCCTTTGTAGTTATCCATTAGACTAACAGTTGTAACCATGGGTCATCTCAGTTTTATGTCACGGTTTTTGTTAATACATATGAGCACAACCACGGGGCCACTGGCGGGTTGGGACCACAGACGATCCCCCCCTCTGACTTTTAATGTAACAAACTTAAAATTAAACTGGAAAAACAATAGGTTAAGTCACATCCGATAATAGAGTTGGTTGAAGTTGTAGGCGTGCTTGGAGGTCACGAGGTCGAACCCCCCAGACTCCACCATAATTTTATACAACCGTACAAGGGACACGTGGCAGCCTCTGGACAGGCCACGTGTCACCCATCCATTGAACCTCAAAAACAACTCATACACCCTTCAACGAACCAAGAGGTGCCACGTGGCAAAATATCGTTGGTCTAGAAAATGTAATATTTTGAGAATATTCTATTTTTGTTGACTGTACTTGCATGCTGACTGGGCATTCCGGTCACCTCTATCACAAAAATTTTAATTGTTTGGGAAATTGATCAAAATGCGAAATCTCCCTCATATGACATAGGTTTTTCGAACCATTCACTGTGCTAGAATCAAAACGACGAGATCTACCCAGTCACTTAGGTTCAGTACATTTTCGAGCAATTTCAATTTTGAGAAAAATTCATGATATCCTGATCATGCAAGATCAATCAATGTGTTTGGGACTACAATATTTTTAATGTGCACATCTACTACTAAAGTACCAAGATCCAACTGTTAGAGAATTATATATTAGAGAGAAATGGAACACATAAAATTATGAGAAAATACAAACACAGAAATCATATCAAACAAGGGAGAAACATATATATTTGGTTGACCCAACCTGGGCTATGTCCATGGAGAATATTCAGTCCTTCCTTGCTATTATCCAGTGAAATGAAGAGACAAAACCTACAACATATCCATTGTAATATCCTCTACTCCCTCATATAGTCCCCCTTTTTCTTTCTCGCTCAGAATACACACACAATAGACAACCCCAATACAAAATTCCCTCATACGATAGACGGGTTTCCTTATAGGGAAAAAAATCAATTAAACATAACTTCTATGATCAGATCAGCTACCTAATGACCGAACTATATTTACTATGGAATTACAATATTATACAAGTAAATTTTACATCTATTTTTAGCTTCACATGTGTTACACCCGAACCCTCACTGAGGGATTGCTGGCCCCTAAACCGTCTAGCTGGGGGGGATGGGCCCCCATGAACTCCCGCATGAAGGGGTGTACATTCTTCCTGGGGTAGAAATTTAGTTGTAATAAAGGCCTCAAAATCAGGATGATAATCAGGCTCCATACCCAACAATCTCCCACTTGGAGACTGATTGTAGCAACTCCACTCCTACTTCATTTGCTGGAAAATGCCTCCACTTTGGACCTCCTTGTCTCTCATATTCATCATTACGCTTCAAGACCAATTGAAACTGAGAAGAACATCAGTTTCTCCTTGGTTACAACTTTTGTTAACATATCTATAGGATTCTGGCTAGTGTGTATCTTTTCCAGCTTCAGTTGTCCATCTTCCAAACTGACCGTATGAAATGGTAATTGAGTTGTATGTGTTTTGTATTGGAATGAAATGTTGAGTCCTTTTCAAGATGAATGACACTATGGATGTCATTATATAACATGCCCATCTCTTGCTTCTTACCCCATTCATCAATAAGCCTTTGTAGCCAAATAATTTCTTTACTAGCCTCTGTAGCAGCAATATATTCTTCTTTTGTTGTTGAAAGTGCAACAACACTTTACCTCACCTAACTCACAATTATTCCACCTACGGTAAAGACATACCCTATAGTGCTCCTCTTGTTATCTCTATCACCTGCAATATCTACCTCAATATATCCTTGTAGAGCAATGTTTGAACCACCAAAGCATAATTCTTTATTTTTAGTAGCTCTCAAATACCTAAGAATCCATTTCACTGCCATCCAATGTTATTTTCCTGGATTTCTCAGGCATTTTGCAGACCATTGCATACATTAAACTTCCAAGTGCTGATGCATATTGAACTTTAGACATATCATCCATTTCTTGTTGGGTCTTTGGGCACATCTCCTTACTAAGTTTGAAATGGCTAGCCAAAGGTGTACTAACTAGTTTTTCATTCTACATATTAAATCTTTCAAACACCATTTGTATGTACTCATTCTGATAGAGTGTTAATTTGTGATTTTTTTTGTCTCTAGTTATTCTCATACCAAGGTTTATTTTGCAGCTCCCAAATCATTCACTGCAAATGAATTTACCAATTTTATTTTGAGCACATTTATTTCCTACATTCTAGACCCTACAACAAGCATGCCATCTACATACAATGACAATATAATATAGTTTCCATCATTTTTCTTTTTTTAGATAAACACAATAATAATAGAGACATCTAGTATAACTTTGTTGAAACAAAAACCTGAAAATTTTAGATACCACTACCTTGGAGCCATTTTTAAACCATGCAAGCTCTTATTCATCATGCATACTAATTTTTCCTTCCCTTTGACATCATATCCTTGTGGTTGTGGCATATAGATATCTTTCTCCAAATCACCATGGAGAAAGTTTCCTTTATATCTAACTATTCAATATGAAAATCTTCCACTACTACAAGACTTAAAATAATTCTGATTGAGGTTATTTTAACAACAAGAGAAAATATTTCATCAAATTCAATACCTTTCTTCTGTGCAAACCCCTTCACCACAAGTCTTGCTTTGTACCTTTGTTTTCCTCAATATTCTTCCTTCAACCTCCAAAACCCTTTATTCTGCAATGTTGTTTTAATTACAGGAAACCTGACTAACTCCCAAATATGGTTATGTATTAAGGATTCCATCTCTTCTTTCATGGCTAGCTGCCACTTCTTCTTGGTTTCTACCTGCATTATTTCTTCATAAAATTTTGGTTCACCAAAATCAACCAACAATACATAATATAATGAACAAGAATATTGTTTAGGGGCCGTACTTATCCTAATATATCTTCTGGCACCACTTTCATGTGTTTGACGTGGACGTTGTTGTTTTCATTGTGGTGGTTGTTGTGGTGGTTGATTCTTATTATTTTTAGGAACCTTAATTTTTTCTGTGAGCTCATCAAGAATTGTGTATTCTTTGTTTTATTTTTCCTGTTTCTTTTCCTACATCTGATCCTTATACAAGATATTTTCATTGAATATCACATCTCTTCTCCTAATGATTTTTTGATTTTTACAATCATATAAGCGATAACCAAAATCATTAACACCATATCCAATAAAGGTACATTTCTTTGATTTTTCCTCAAGCTTTGTTCTATTTTATTTATTAATATGGACAAAGGCTTCACAACCAAAAGGCTTTAAAAAAAATAGTTTACCTTTTTACTTGTCCATGCCTCCTCTCGAATACCACCATCCATGTAACTTGAAGGCCCTCTATTTATTAGAAAAAAAATAGTATCTACAACATGTTCCCAAAATTGTAAAGGCAATCCTAAATGCAATCTCATGCAACTTGTATGCTCCATGATTGTCCTGTTCATCCTTTCTGACACTGTTCCTGGAACTATATTCTCTCTAAGAATTCCATGCTCTGAATCATACCTGTCAAAATATTTGCTGCAATATTCACATCCATGATTTGATATAATACAATTCAACTTATTTCTTGTATCAACCTCAACCAAACATTTCCATTTCTTTAAAGTACCAAATACAAAAAATTTATTCTGAATACAATAAATCCAAGTTTTCTAGTTGCATCATAAATAAAAGTAATACAATCATGAGAGCCAGCGATAGATGATACTTAAGTAGGTCCCCATAAATATGTATGCACAAGCTCTAATTTTTCTCTCTTCTTTTATTTCCCAACTCTAATAAATCTCACTCTCTTTGTTTTTCAATAAGCACAATTCTCACAAAAATCCAAATCAATATTCTTCAAACCTGCAAACAAATTTCTTGAGGGAAGAATATTCATCCCCTTCTCACTCATGTGTCTGAGCCTATGATTCCATAATGCTACATCTAATCCTATGTAGTTTTAAGCATTGACACAATTAGAAATACCATTGCATATATACAACGTACCAACATTTTCTCCTTTTGCTATAGCAGGGCTACTTTAGTGACCTTCCAGGTTTTATCTCTAAAATTTGTCACACAACATTCATCGCCTAATTGCCATGTTGAAATCATACATTTCTTCAGATCTGGAACATGCCTTACCTCATTTAATAACCAATGGTTTCCATTCTGTCTTTTTACAAGATATTTACCCATTCCAACAATTTTATAGTGTTTATCATCGCATCGGCGAACCTGTCCAAAATATCCTTCAACATAGTCATGGAATTGTTTCTTATTAGGTGTGGCATGGAATGAGGCCCTGAATCTACCAAACAGGCATCAATAAAATTTTATAAAGAAAGAATAAAAGCATCTTGTAACATATCACCTTTCACATTTTCTTCATGATTGTTTTCTTGCTGTGCGTCTCCTCCTTCTCCCTTCCAAGACTGATAGTCTTTTTCGAGTGTCCATTCTTCCCGCATTTCCAACACATTATCCCCAATCTATACATTCATCTACATTTCCTTGACTTACTACGATATCTTGGAATCTTTACTCTTTCCATTTTTCTTTCCCTAGTCTCTGCACTCAAAGCATTACCCGATGTCTCACTGGAGCTTTTCCATCATATTTCCTTGCTAAGGATGGCACTAATAACATCATCAAACTTTAAAGTATTAGATCTAGAGACAAAGCTAATAATGGACATAACTAAACCATTCCAATTTTTTTGCAATGAGCATAGAAATAACAGAGCCCTAACTTCATCATCGAAGTTTACCCCTATAGAACTTAATTGATTCATAACCATATTAAATTTATTTAAATTGTCAACAAAATATCCACCTTCCAAAATTTCGTAATTAATAAGAACTTCATAAAATATACCTTATTTGAGGACGAGGTTTTTTCATATATTTTGTGCAATGCCTTCATTAAAACCTTTTTTTTCGTTTTCTTTGAAATATTAAAGACTATCAACACCACTAGGCACAATCGTATTGCTCCAATTTACTTTTTGTAGAGAATCTCCCACTATTAATCTGTCATACTCGACAAATTGTTTGTTTTTAAGCTTAATGGTAGGTAAAAATATTTCTAATAAAAATAATCTTCCATCTCCATCTTCCACAACTCGTATTTTTGGCCATTAAATTTTGCAACCCTAAACCTACCATTTTCCACCATTTCTCCCGCTCGAACCATGAACCCTTCTCTCCTACGAGTTTATTAGCGAAATATACCTTCGACTATGATACTATTTTTTATATAATTATATATTATACAACAATTTAACACATAAAAATATGAAAAAATACAAACACATAAAACATATAAAACAAGAGAGACACCAATATATGTGGTTCACCCAACTTTGCCTATGTCCACGGAGAAACAACCAGTCCTTCCTTTATATTATCCAAAAAATTGAAGAGACACAGCCTACAACGGATGCACTGTAATATCCTCTACTCTCTCACACAGGCCCCCTTTCTCTTTCTCACTCAGAATACACACACAATACACAACCTTAATACAAAATTTCCTCATACGAAAGAGCGATTTCCTTCTAGGGTAAAAATATCTAAATTAAAGATAACTTCTACCATCATATCATTTGCCTAATGAATGTCCCAGATTGAGTATGAAATTACAATATTTTACAAGAAAATTTTACGCTTGTCCTGAACCCCCATGGGGGGGGGATAAGCCCCCCCCTATGTGGAGGGGTGTACAGTCTTCTTGGGTATAAATATGGCTGAAAAAAAAAACATCTAAATTAGGATGATAATCAGGCTCCAGACCCAACACCAAGTACTTTGGATAGATAACCCTACCAACAATTAAATCACGAAGATTCCCAACACCATTGATAGTCAGGGAATCTGTTCTTATTCTTCTAGACCTCTTAGAAGACTCTTTCATATTAAGCTATTTGAAAATGTCAACATAATTGATTTCCTAGAGAAGGTACATATAAACAAATATGTTATTTCATTCTCCCACAAGTTCAACTTTTTTTGGGGTGTGCTACTTAGGTTGGACCAACCTTTTAGGATAAGAGTTATTTTATATTGAGGGGTATTGTCTTCCTTTACTTATTCAAGATATTCAGGTGAAAAAGGTTGGTGACACTTTGGAAGTACCTTCCCATACCTAAGTTTGATCTATTGGATTTCTGCAGCATAGGCAAGATAGGATGTTTCCTCACTATAGACCTTTTGTATCATCTTGTTATTCAGGTTTTTATTTGGTTAGGTAGTCATTTTAGATTTCTTAGGTGGGTTATTATGGGGAAGTTGTGCTTTAGAAGGAGGAGGAGGAAACAAGGTAGGAGTTTGGGATTCCTTAGGCCTACACCCTTGTGAAGGATTTCCCCATTTAGGAGGTTGAGGTTGGTTTGGATTAAAGGGTGGATTGATAGGGTGAGTCGCATAGTGAGGACTATAGGACCACGAAGATGGAACTAACCAAGATGAATGATTTGGAGGATAGTAGGGTTGGAAGGGTGCATTTTTTTTTGTACTAAAGAAGTATAGTGCACAAATTGCATGCATTGGTGGCATGGACAAGGAGTTTGTGCGCTCCTTTGATTGATGAAGTAGAGATGCTCCAAGTCATGCTCTTCCCCTTGGTATATAAACCCTAGACTTGGAAGAGAGGGAAATTTTTCTATTGCATGGTTCTCCCCACAAACATAGAATATCTATATAGTATTAAATGGATACTCATTTCTGGGATGCCACTTAGTGAATCTAGGGAAAAAGATAACTAGTTCCCTTTCTGCTTCGTCTTGATTCCTGTTTATCTGTATAGAATACATCTATAAGTTAAAATTTCACAAAAGATTACTCTTCATGTCCTCTATTATGCTTCCTATCTCATGTTTGATTTTTGAGGTGGAGAGAGAAGAGTTAACTAGGCCTTGACTAGATCTTTCTCTCTTCCCTGCAACCCTCAAATGATTTTTTAATATTTTCTTGATGAATTGATGGGTAAGCTTGTAAATATCTCCACTAGAAAACATATTAATGTTCAGAAAAAGACTAAGAGGGGGGGTGAATCAGTATTTAGGGCTGAACAATTTTTACTTTTTCTTTCTCTTAAACCATATGCTATTTTACATAATCCAACGTGTATGTCCAAAGATCTTATTATGTCTTTACTTAGATCACTGCATCATTCATTCATCAAATGTTTAGTAAGCAGTAAGTATGAACAGAAATAAAAGACCAAACCATCCAACATAAGCCACACATATGAACACCAATATTTAAGGTGGAAACCCAATTTCGAAGAAAACCACCGTTGCTGTTATCTTCAGTCTTCATTATTTATTATAAAGAAGACTTCTTACAATTTATGCTAGCGCAGACTGATACCAGCATGCAAGCACCTACCTGCAGAAAGGCTACAACCTTTTCTCGTTTACCAACTACCACTCGAAGGGAGCTACAACCCCCTCACTGAAGGCTTCGACCATCAGCACCACTGCTGACCACGTTCCATCAATTTTCATACTAGATCCACTTGTTTTCACACAACATACCTTGCAGGCCACTAGATTTATTCATTTACTTCAATTCACTCGTACCATTTCTTCATGAATTCGTCGGACGATCAAACCAGAGATTCATCATCGTCAGATCATTGTATCCATGGGTGCATCGTAGATTCAAATTTATCAATTAAGAACAGAGTTCGTTTATGTAGATATTCCTTACAGAAATTTATTCATTCACCACGCTTACGCATGCACACCTTGTACAATAATCTTCTTCTCCTTATATAGTTTTTTCCTTTAGTAAAACCTTGAGTAAAAACCATTCAACCGCTAATGGTATTCCTTTGACAGTATTTCCTTTAGTTTACCCCACGTGCCTCTTCGATTTCTTTTTAATTTATTTATCAATTTGAAGAAATTAACAAATAAATATATTTACAACTTTGAACTGAACTTTTAGGATTAAAGTTACAACCCTTCGCACTTTAAATAAATATCCAATGCTTTCAAACAATTAACCTTATGATAAACCTTTGACCCCGGGGCCACATATATAGTCAATAGCTAATCAAATATGCGCATGGTACCATAAGTAAACTTCGCGCAAGTCCAACGTCTGATCATCGTTAGATAGAAAGCTTCTAGATCAACGGCATATATGCATATCGCTCGACCTCCGATGCCGATCGTTAATGTGCGATGTCCCGCCGTACTTTGGTTAATCTTCATCTATCTTCCTCATATGACAATTTTCTGATGGCTTCCTTCCAGATCAACGGTGCACAACGATATCGCTGGGCATCCTGGGTCGAACTATAATGTGCGATGGCACACAGTGACAAGCGGTTTTCCGTGGGTCCTCCTTGCCACATGTCGAATGATTTATGGAATCTCTCCCAAATCCTCAAATACCACTCACTCCGCATAGGTGGTGCGATGAAAACCATAAACCGCCTTCACTGTTCACTTGGTCACGGTTCCGCTCTTCCACGCAGGGTTTCGTCACACTTTGTTCTACCTCTTTCCTTGCAGGTTCCGTTCATGATTCCAAAGGGTTAGTCTGGGTTTGCACTATCCTTCTTACTTAGTTAACTCTGGTCTATCTTCAGCAGGATTTCCAATAAACAACGAACACATGTAGTTCTCTTCCGTCTATATTTTTACTACCATTAGGATAGAGTTAGTTATACGTAGGCTTCCTTTATGAGGGGAAAGAACCAATGGACGGGATTTCCTCTCAAACATCAACTCAAGACAATTCAATGTCATTCTGTCTTCAATTCTGCTATAATATATCAACCTTCCATTGCATGTTCGGAGTTCTATCCTGTCACAGTTCCACTTCTAACTGTACATTCAAGTTTTTGATTCTGCAAGAAAAACCATCATATCTCCGCAACCATTAATTCCTTCAATGGATTTCTTACTTATCACGGATTCCATCAGGGTGAATTACCATTTACTAGAACATTCACTTATTCTATTCTATTCGATGGCCTTTTTATCCTACTCTGTCTCTTGGACAATTCTGCTTCAATTATGCACTCTTCTTCTGCTGCTACTTTGATTTTCCTCTTTTCTTGGTTACTATTTCAGATGCTCCTTCTTTGCTACTTCTTTTGCCACTTAATTTGCCATCAATGACAATATTTCCAGCAATCTCCCCCTTTGGCATTGATGGCAATACTCTTCCTCTGATTGTCTTATAGAAACCCTTTCTTGCTTTTTCTCCCCCTTTGACATCAATGGCAAAGAGTTGATCAAGATCATTTGAACCGACAATACCATGCTCCCCCTGAGATCATGCTGCATCTTCAACCATAATATAACAAAATGACTTATAAATTCCAACAATGCATCCTCTTCATATGACCAATGCTCCCTCTTAGCCTGTGCATTTAGAGATGCCCAACAACACCTCACAACCAATTTAATCTTCTATTTTTAAGTAGATCTTCTCTTCTGCATGGCAGAAACTACTCCCAGTTTCTGTCTGAGATATTCGAATGCTTCCCTGGGTAGAGGTTTGCTAAATATATCAGCAACTTGTTCTTTGGAGGGAACATACTCCAATTTCACCCTTTGTTCAAGTACTTGTTCACGTAAGAAGTGATATTTGATGGGAATGTGCTTGGTCTTGGAATGCATAACAAGATTCTTTGAGATAATGATGGCACTTGTATTGTCACACATGATGGAGATAGGAGGTGAACATTTGATTTGAAAGTCTTGTAAGGTTTGCATCATCCAGAGAATTTGAGTGCAACATGATGCAGCAGCCACATATTCTTCTTCTGCTATAGATAAGGCAATAGAGCTTTGCTTTTTTCTAAACCAAGAAACTAACCGGGACCCCATATATAATGCACCACCACTAGTGCTTTTCCGATCATCAACATTTCCAGCCCAATCTGCATCAGTGTATGCATGAAGAGTAAGATCAACATTCTTTGGACACCATAGTCCAAAGTCTTGAGTTCCTTGTAGATATTTGAATATTATTTTCATAGCCTAAAGGTGAGACTCTTTTGGATTAGCTTGGAATTGTCCAACAATCCCAACTGCATGCATAATTTCTGGTCTTGTCCCAGTGAGATAAAGTAGACTTCCTATCATAGATTTGTATTCTGGTTGATTCACCATGGGGGAATCATCATTAGAAATGAGATTACATCCAGTTATCATTGGTTTACTTACAGGTTTGCAATCTTAGATGCCATACTTCTTCAGGATTTGCTTGAGGTATTTTTCTTGTGATAATAATATGCCATTTTTTGCTTGTTGAACTTGCAAGCCAAGAAAGAATCTTAGTTCCCCAAGTAAAGACATCTCAAATTCTTGCTGCATATCAGAAGCAAATTTCTTACTCATAGAATCTTCATTACTTCCAAAAATGATATCATCAACATATACAACCACAATCAATAGTTTGTCATTTTCAGTTTTTGTGTATAAGTTGCTATCAGCATATCCCTTTGAAAATCCTTGTTGATGAAGATATTTGTCAAGATGATAGTACCATGCCCTTGGAGCTTGTTTGAGACCATATAGGGCCTTTTTAAGTCTACAAACAATTTTTTCATCATTTCCCAAAATGAATCCTTCTGGTTGTTATATATAAACTTCTTCTTCTAGATCACCATTGAGAAAAGCAGATTTAACATCCATTTGATAAACTTTGATTTGTTGGAAGTGTTGTCGACAGAAATTGTCGCCCCTAGAGACAGTCTAGAGTTGCCATAGAGCAGTGCCTAGGACATCTTAGCATAGCAAGGAGCACATAATAAAGTTGGGGTGTCAATCCAAAGGCTCTCATGCTATCTCTTGTAAAACAAGGAAATCAACTTTTAATGGGACCAGAACTTACAGAAACTGCCACAAGGAAAGTAATGTTGTAGAGACAAGATGCAAAGCTCCAACACAAAGCATCAGATAGTTAAGAGATAATTTACTGTAAAGAGGGCCGATTAAAATAATATGCCACAAAAATCAAATATCAGAAGGTGTGTGTGGTGAAAGAAATATAAGGAGATATTAGTTATCTTTGGTCTGATACCTAGATACACAACAAAACCATATATGGGGTTATCATTCTAAGAATCCATACATGAAAATGGTGTTTTAAAAGCACCCTCCCAAAGCAACTAACATAGCAGAAAAATGGATGAAATGAAAATGAAACAATATATCATGCCTGAGCCATATTTAAAGCGCTTGACTGATCCAAGTATGGGTATCAACTAGGATAAATCCTTACCTAAAATCAGTGAGCCACTCGCATTCCAGTACATGATACAAGAAGATGAATAAAATGAAATGTTGTATTAAAAACATAGAAGGAAGTTACATACTGTGGGATACCAAAGACTAGAATCCTCTAATACAGATAGAACTCCTCCTCACTGAGACCCTGCGGGCTCTGAGCCTTCATACAAGAGCTTATACAAAATGTATACAAAAAATGCCTTTCACTAAAAAATTTTCTGATAAGAATATGGAACCCTTACAATGTCTTTATTCCCGGTTTTTATAGAGGAAGAAGAAGAAAAACTCATAAAAGAAGTAGGTGAAAACAATTAATTATTTCATTAAGATAAAATGGCGGAAATATTCGCGCCCATACTATTTGACAGCCATGAAATATTACATGTACTCTGCGACCAGCTCCATGAAGTAAATGTACTGGGTAGAAGATCTCTTTAGAGGTAAGTTGTGAGGAATAAAATATATAACACTCTGTACTTTCCCGAGAGAAAAATCTCTGAAGTAAAACCTGGAGGATAAGATTTTCATGTACTTGTACTCTCTGCCTTTTGAATGCTGAATTGGAATTTAAATTCTTCAATGCCAGAAACTGCATTCCTTGGATCTTTCATTGATATTCTTTGCCGCGACAATTAATATCTCCATCTGTAAAATCTGCATTTTGAATTTCTCTGGAGGCTTCGACAGATTTTAACCCCTGCTTCATTTAATGTTGGTCATATCATAGCGGCTCCCAGATCTTTCTTCACTAATTTTTCTGCTGAAACGTGGTGCTGTCATGTGTTCTCGGCTTCTGTAATGGAGGCGGTGAATCATAGAAAATTTTTCCATCGCTGCATACCTGCAAAACCCACAAACATGTTAAAGAGGACCATGCACGGGAATGGTGATGCAGTGGAGAAATCCATGTGATGAAGCGGTGTGGTAATATGATTGAGGCACGAAAGATGGCGGTGAAAGCACGGCGGGATGAGGATGGATGGATGGAGTAGATATTTCTACGCGAAACAACAAAACATGGCATATGAATGGAGTATATGAATGGTGAAAGAGAAAAGTGATCGACGCGTGGAACAATGACGTGGAGGCGGACTTGGTCAATCAGCGCAATGTATAAATGATTATGGACCATACGATTCACAAATGAAATCAATGGTCGAAACCTAACCGGAAGGAAATGGAATGGCAGGCCCAGAGTATTGTGCACTGGGGCTAAGGATCGCACATCTTGGGAGATTGGAAATCGTTGGATGGAGCGCTCAAGATCGGACGGCTGAGGTTGATTTAGCTGCGCGCCCGGGATCGAGAGTTAACGCGCAAAATGGGACGGTATTGGAACAGTGGCCCAGGACACGCAGCGATCAGCGTATGGAATAACTGCGATTTGAGAAAAATCGCCAGCCCTCCAAAGGTGGTGTGGGGAATACGGCTTGTTTTAGGCGGTGGTTTATAGGGCGCGGGGACCACAAGGGCGATGAGCTATGGTGCATTGATATGTGGTCTAATCGGACGGCGCAAAATGCACCCGATGGCCGTATATGGTAAGCACTTTTCATTTTGGACCATGGGCTAGCTCCTGCATTATGTGGAGAACAAAGCGAAGGGGGCTGAGGTCGGAGGGAGCTAGGACCGATATATCTCTGAATATGGGTTTTTTGGCCATTTTGAATACGTTTTTAGGAATGAAAGGTGGCAACGGTAGGTAGGAGATGAAGGTCTTAGGTCACAAAAGAGGATTTAAAAGGATTCAAATGGGACTATTGGCCGAAAATTTGAATGGAGGGGCTATAGTCAACATCAGCTCCACCTGGGGACGACACGTTCATCCCTGGATGTGTCGAGAACCTATAGACCCTTTGATCATCTTTTTGTGCATACTCTGCCCTTCAAAACCTTTTCTTCTCATGATTCATTATAACACTCGCATCATTCAGTCAGTAATAAAATAAAAATTAATGTACAATATGATACAATCAGGCCACCTCGACCTAAATCAGAATTGGAAGTAGGGCTTCAGAAATTGACTGTTTACAGGGGAATTCAACAAGTCACCCTGCAAATTCTCCAACAGAAAGGTATTATTGCCTCTTTATTGCACTATTTTGAAAGGACCAAACCAGAGGGGATCAAATTTGCCATGCTTTCCTTTTTCAACCCTCCTTACATCCCATCTGAGAACTAGATCTCCAATCTGCAATTTTCTATCTTTTGCATGCTGATCAAATATTTGCTTCATTTTCTCTTGATACTGCATTAATCTCGTATTCACTTGGCCCCATGTTTCCTCTAATTCTACCAATTGATTGATTCTCCTGACCACATCATCAGGTTCCTCCTAACTTTCTTGTAGGAAACGTGCCACTGGTAAGGCCAGCTGCATAGGAAACGCTGCTGCTCATCCATATACCAGCTCATATGGAGATTTCCCAGTTGCTCGCTTACTGGTGATTCTATTAGCCCAGAGAGAAAATTTCAATTGAGAATCCTAATTCTTCTGATTCTCATTGATTGTTTTCTTCAAGGCCCTCACCAACGTTTTGTTGGAGGATTCTGCCAAGCCATTTCCCTGTGGATAGTAAGTTGTGGAGTGCTTCAATGTAATATTATACTGCTGGAAGAAATTTACAATTTTTTCAGACTTGAAGGCTTGTGCATTATCAGTCACTATTCTAGCAGGGCAGCCAAACCTGGATATGATGTTTTCCTCCATGAACTTTATGATGACAGTGTCAGTAGAATTCCTTGCAAGTATGGCTTCCACCCATTTTGTAAAATAATATGTGGCTATTAATATCCATTTATATTGTCCACTTGATGGGGGATGCATTTCTCCTATAAAATCTAATTCCCACTGTTGAAATGGTTCATCTACATGAACTGGAATCAAGGGCAGAGCTGCTAATTTTTGCCTTTCAGCAAATTTCTGACACTTATCACATGCTCTGACCCAACTAAAAACATCTCCAAATAATTTTGGCCAGTAGAAACCAGCCTTTAAAATTTTATGAGCTATAGCCCTCCAGCTGTAGTTTCCTCCACAGATTCCTTCATGAAATTCCATCATTATATTTTCTACTTCATTTTCTATGAGGCATAATACTAGTATGCCTGAAGGATCTCTCCAATATAATTGGCCATTAGCAACTATGTACTTTTGTGATTTCAGTCTTAAAGCCCTGTATTTTGCTTTATGACAACTAGGAGGACAACTGAGTGTTAAGAGATATTCCACTATTTCTTTGTACCATAGACTGGTGAGATATTTTATATGTGTTTTCTGCGAAGCAACTTCCAGTCCTTGCTGCTCCTTTTCCTTCTCAGACTCTCCACCTACTATCATAGACAGATTTATGCCTAGGGCTTGATAGTTTGACTCAGATAACATTTTAGCAAGGCCCTGTCCTTTGATTAGCTTGGTTGGACGGATGTCCAGATCATACTCCTGTATTTTTGCAATCGACCTTCCCCTTTTTCCTTCATTGTCTCCCTGAACAAGGATATCTTTTACAGCTACAGTAGGCACAAATGCAGTGATGTGAGATTGCAAAATATACATGCGAAAAGCTTTGAGGGATTTCACCAGAGCATAGGACTGTTTCTCCAATATATTATATTTTAGTTCTGCATCATGAAGAACCTGACTGAAGAAGGCAATAGGCTGCTCATATCCCTCTTCAATTTTCTGTAATAACACTCTAGCTACTGTATGTGGTGATGCGAAGGAAAAGATCATAAATGGCTTTGCGTAATTCGGTCCAGCTAGCACAGGAGCTTTAGCAAATGCCTGTTTTATCCTGGTGAATGCATCTCTAGATTCCTGAGACCATTTTACTTCATTATTCTGTTTCAGCATATCTGTTATATGCCTAACTATCTCAGCATAGTTAGGAATAAATCTTCTCAGGAAATTTATCCGGCCTAAAAATATCTGCACTTCTTTCTTATTCCTGGGAAGAGGAATACCATTTATGACTTCCAATATTTTGGGGTCTATTCTTACCCCCTCTTTAGTTACAATATGCCCCAAAAGTTTTCCTTCCTCTAATGCAAATAAATACTTTTGTGGATTAAGAGAAAGGCCATACCTTCTACATTTTTCAAAAGTTCTTCGTAAATGCTCAATGTGTTCAGCATCATTTTTTGAAAACACTGTAATATCATCAAGGTACACCACCAAAAATTTATCCTGCTCCCCAACAAAAGCAATGTCCATGGCCCTCTGAAAACTGGCCCCTGCATTAATCAGTCCAAAAGGCATCCTAGCATACATAAACGTTCCCCATGGTGTGGTGAAAGCAGTCTTCTTTTGATCTTCTGGAAGTACATCCACCTGATTATAACCAGAAAATCCATCCATCATTGACATCCTATAAGCTCCCACTACTTTCTGTAGAATGTAGTCCATTTTGGGGAGTGGATAATTGTCTTTTAAAGATGCTCTATTTAAATTCCTGAAATCCACACATAGCCTTATTTATCCATTCTTCTTTCGGACAGGGACCAAATTAGCAACCCATTCTGAGTACCTTAATGGCACAATCATTTTTTCCTTTAATAACTTCTTAATTTCCTTCTCAATGGAGGGAAGCAGCAGAGGGTTTATTTGTCTGAGCTTCTATTTATAAGGTTTTGCATCTTCCCTTAGAGGAATTTTATGCTGCATTATGCTAATATCAAAATTTTTAAGGTCCTGATAGGACCATGCAAACACATCCCTGAATGACTGAAATAATTTCAGGTATTTCTGCTTGTATTCTTCTGGGACCTTCTTAGATAGTTTGACAATTTTAGGATCAGCCTCAGTACCTAGATTCAGATCTTCCACTTGATTTTCTTCTACCACTTTACTAGGTTGCAATGGGACATCATTCTTAGCAAATGGTCTTTCTAGAGGCACCAGCCCTCTAGGAATGACATTTCCTTTCAGATGCAATACTTTACTTCCTGCCATTTTCTCCTCCCACTTATTTTCTGAAGTATTCTCAGCCTCATCTTCTTCACAATTATCAATCTCCATATTAGAGAATTCCCCCACTGTCTCCAGAAATCTCTTCATCTGTTCATCATCTTCAAATACCTGCCAATGTTTAATATTATCTGGGATTAATGGTCTATAACACACCTCGATTTCATACCTCAGGAGAGGATTCTGAGGGGGACGAAATGTACTGGCAGCTACAGCAAGAGAATCTGCCATTGTATTCTACTCTCGGGACATGAACTGGATATTAAATACTGAGAAGAAATTCTCCACCATGTCCCAAACTTCATTCCTATAAGCCTTCAACTGAGGATGCTTGGTTTGACATTGATTTCTGACCTATCTGACCACCAGATCAGAGTCTCCCAGGACCTTTAAACACTGTATGCCCATGCTCCTGGCTATTTTCAATCCCAATAGCAGTGCTTCATATTCAACTACATTATTAGTATCTTCGTATTGCAATTTAAAAGATAGTGGGATCCATTTTCCTGTGGGAGAGATTAATAATACTCCAGCCCCATTACATTCTCTTGAATTTTCTCCATCAAAATGCAATGTCCAGACTCCTGCTTCATGGTTCACTGAAGGCTGTTAAGTCTTGATTTGACAGAAGGATGGCTCATGAGCATATTCTTGATCTTCTTCCAGCATTAAGCATGAAAAATCTCCTTCCTTACTGTAGGCTGGGGAATTGATAGAGCCATCAGCCTTAGTTACCATCTTGAAAAATCTGGTCTCTCTGAAAACCTCCTTTCCTGACCACCAAAAATAGGGATAGTGGCATAGGTTAAATCCATCTTGAATGACCCACCGATTTTTGTTCCCCAGGACCTTGAAAACAGCATGCCGAAGTGAGCTGGGATGTCAGCCACCACAATGTCCATTACTACACTTTTTTCTGGAATTTGGGCCAGATTGACCATTAAATCCTTAATCATCCCCAAGCATTTAACTCTTTTGGAATCAAATGAATAGAGGTATTTGTATGGGCGTGTGATTTGTAGTCCTAGTTGTTCCATGACTGACAGAGGGATAAGATTATGGGAAGCCCCATAATCTAACATACAATTGTGTAACAACAGGTCATGAATCACTAGAGACACATAGAAGGGAGGAGTAGAAGGATCTATCTCCTCGACATGAGGGCCAAACACAACCATGGGTCTTTCTTCTTGAAGATTAATACTGTCTGGAATTATTGGTGCTTCAGGAGGGAACAATAAAGAAGTGACTTGAGATTGATAAACAGGTTGTTTTAATAGTTCAGTCAGGGGGACTGGGATTTTGAATTTCTCAAGTTCTTTTTCTAAATTGAAAGCAGGAGTGGGCTTTTCTATTGAAACTTATTTTGACTCTTTATTTTCAGCTGAAGGTTTAACTTCTTTTGATACAGACTCAGCATTAGGAGGAGTGACTACTTTTGAGGAAGAAGGAGTTTGATCATTAGACTGCAGAGGTTTTTTTAGAGGGCTCTTACCTTTGTCTATAACTTTCTGCACTGTTGATTCCTTTTGAGCCGATGCTTCCTTCTGGAGAGGCTCCTCTTCTTGATCCTAAGTTCAATTCCTCTTCCTTGAAGATCTGAGATCGTATTTTCTATTGAATTGTGCTAGCATGAAGTCCTCAAATTGTTTACAATAATGATCAACTTCTGCTTCTTCTTCTTCCTGCAAAGGGCATTCTATTTCATCATTATTTGAAAAAGAAATATTTGAATATTCTAGCTCGTAGGCAGCATCTTCAGTGGAGTCATCTACTGGGCCTTCCAGGTACAATGGGTGTGGCACTTGATCTTGTTGCTCTTTAGCTTCCCTTGGCAATATTTGCAGGGGTGGCTTTCTATACTGAGGATTGTAACCTCTATTTGGAGCATTATAAAAATTCTTGGGGGCTGAATTCTTGGCCTCCAGTTCTAGCTTAACCATCTTTTTGATCATTTTTCTTATTTCCTCCATCTTGTCAGGGTCTCTATCCTAATTCGAAGTAGACACTTCCTCTTTACCCTTTCTTCTGGTATCTTGTTCAACTTTCCCTCTTAATTTTCCAGTGCAAGCAAAATTTGCCTCCAACTCAAAAGCATCTGACTGAGCATAATCTAGGGTGGCAGGCTTTCTTTCCCTGAGAGAGAAACCGAAATCTGAATCAAAGGCTGATATGAAAACGACTTTGGCAGCATTCTGATGAGGCTTCATATCTACAGGGAGGTTTAGATATAACTTATTAAATATTTTGATAAATTTTGACACCCCTTCATTATGTTTCTTCTTGAGTGTATTGAACTCAGTAAGACACTGTCCATGATCTTTCTTTTCTCCCCATTTTCTAAGAAAAGTATTTTCCATATTGTCCTAGGTGGCTATGGAACAGTTTCCCAATGTCTTGAACCATTTCCTGGCTTCACCATCCAGAGATCACACAAATAATCTTAAGACCACGTCTAAGTGTTCTACATTGAAGTTTTCTGCAAAAGAGCAGAAAGTCTCAAGATGTTTTTGAGCATCAATTTCATTTTCCCCAGTGAATCTGGGCAATATCTTCAAATAATCCAGTGGCATATCATTCAACACTTGGGGTAATGCCAGGGGGGCATATTTATTCAACAAAAAGGCTGGGACATTATCCATTGGAGGAGGAGGAGGTTGTGCAGCAATTTGATGTACAAGTGGAGGAAGAGGTGGAGGTGGAAGTGGAGTATGAATAACAATAGGAATATATTGAACAACAGCCTGAGGTGTGGATGGGAATATATCACGGTTAACAGCAGCTACCTCGGTGACTTCCTTGACTTCTTCGGCCTCAGGGGTAGGGTGAAAAATATCTCCAATTCTAAAACCTCCTCTAAGTGGGCTATCTGAAAAATATTCTGTATCTCCAACAGTGGGGTCAGGGTTTTCTACTTAGATTTCTTGAGAAGAAGAGGATGGATAATATTCTACAGAAAATTCAGGGTTTACAGCACGAACTGATCCCCTCTCTTTCCAACTTCTTCTATGTATGATCTTCTCAGGGTCAGACACTGAAGGTGTCTTTGGCTTAGAATTATTGGACCTTAGGTATGGCTTACGAGGAGCCAAGACTACAAATAGATTTATCAAACAAACAATAGTGGAGTCGCCAAGGTGAGAGATATGCAACTCTTCAACTCTCTATACTCACCTGATTAGAGAGTGAATATGATTTTTCGAGGCCCAGGGAAACTGATATTCTTAAATTTGATCCCCGGCAACGGCACCAGAAAGATGTTGTCGACAGAAATTTTCGCCCCTAGAGACAGTCTAGAGTTGCCATAGACCAGTGCCTAGGACATCTTAGCATAGCAAGGAGCACATAATAAAGTTGGGGTGTCAATCCAAAGGCTCTCATGATATCTCTTGTAAAACAAGGAAATAAACTTTTAATGGGACTAGAACTTACAGAAACTACCACAAGGAAAGTAATGTTGTAGAGACAAGATGCAAAGCTCCAACACAAAAGCATCAGACATTTAAGTGACAATTTACTGTAAAGAGGGCCGATTCAAATAATATGCCACAGAAATCAAATATCAAAAGGTGTGTGTGGTGAAAGAAATATAAGGAGATATTAGTTATCTTTGGTCTAATACCCAGATACACAACAAAACCATATATGGGCTTATCATTCTAAGAATCCATACATGACAATGGAATTTTAAAAGCACCCTCCTAAAGCAACTAACATAGCAGAAAAATGGATGAAATGAACATGAAACAATATATCATGCCTGAGCCATATTTAAAGCGCTTGACTGATCCAAGTATGGGTATCAACTAGGATAAATCCTTACCTAAAATCAGTGTGCCACTCGCATTCCAGTACATGATACAAGAAGATGAATAAAATGAAATGTTGTATTAAACACATAGAAGGAAGTTACATACTGTGGGATACCAAAGACCAGAATCCTATAATACAGATAGAACTCCTCCTCACTGAGACCCTACGGGCTCTGAGCCTTCATACAAGAGCTTATACAAAATGTATACAAAAAATTCTTTTCACTGCACAATTTTCTGATAAGAATTTGGAACCCTTACAATGTCTTTCTTCTCGGTTTCTATAGAGGAAGAAGAAGAAAAACTCATAAAAGAAGTAGGTGAAAACAATTAATTGTTTCATTAAGAAAAAATGGCGGAAATATTCGCGCCCATACTATTTGACAGCCATGAAATATTACATGTAATCTACGGCCAGCTCCATGAAGTAAATGTACTGGGTAGAAGATCTCTTTAGAGGTAAGGTGTGAGGAATAAAATATATAACACTCTGTACTTTCCCGAGAGAAAAATCTGTGAAGTAAAACCTGGAGGATAAGGATTTTATGTACTTGTACTCTCTGCCTTCTGAATGTCGAATTAGAATTTAAATTATTCAATGCCAGACACTGCATTCCTTGGATCTTTCATTGATATTCTTTGCCGCGACAATTAATATCTCCATCTGTAAAATCTGCATTTTAAATTTCTCTGGAGGCTTCGACAGATTTTAACCCCTGCTTCATTTAATGTTGGTCATATCATAGCGGCTCCCGGATCTTTCTTCACTAATTTTTCTCCTAAAACGTGGTGTTGTCATGAATTCTCGGCTTCTGTAATGGAGGCGGTGAATCATACCAAATTTTTCCGCCGTTGCATACCTGCAAAACCCATAAACATGTTAAAGAGGACCATGCACGGGAATGGTGATGCAGTGGAGAAATCCATGTGATGAAGCGGTGTGGTAATATGATGGAGGCACGAAAGATGGTGGTGAAAGCACAGCGGGACAAGGGTGGATGGACGGAGCAGAGATTTCTATGCGAAACAAAAAAACAGGGCATATGAATGGAGTATATGAATGGTGAAAGAGAAAAGTGATCGATGCGTGGAACAATGACGTGGAGGTGGACTTGGTCAATTAGTGCAACGTATAAATGATTCTGGACTGTACGATTCACAAATGAAATCAACAGTCGAAACCTAACCGGAAGGTGATGGAATGGCGAGCCCAGAGTACTGTGCACTGGGGCTAAGGATTGTGCAGATTGGGAGATTGGCAATCGTTGGATGGAGCGCTTAAGATCGGACGACTGAGGTTGATTTCACTGTGCGCCTCAGATCAAGAGTTAACACGTGAAATAGGGTGGTATTGGAACAGTGGCCTGGGACACGCGGCGATCAGCATATGGAATCGCTGCGATTTGAGAAAAACCGCCAGCCCTCCAAAGGTGGTGCGGGGAATACGACTTGTTTTAGGCGGTGGTTTATAGGGCACGGGGACCACAAGGGCGATGAGTTGTGGTGCGTTGATCTGTGGTCTGATCAGATGGCACAAAATGCACCCGATGGCCATATATGGTAAGCGCTTTTCATTTTGGCCCATGGGCTAGCTCCTCCATTACGTGGAGAACAAAGCGAAGGGGGCTGAGGCCGGAGGGAGCTAGGACTGATATATCTCTGAATATGGGTTTTTTGGCCATTTTGAATACGGTTTTAGGAATGAAAGGTGGCAATGGTAGGCATGAGACGAAGGTATTAGGTCACAAAAGAGGATTTAAAATGATTCAAATGGGACTATTGGCCGAAAATTTGAATGGAGGGGCTAATATAGTCAACAGGAAGCTTGAAAAAGCAAGAAACATTCTTATGGCTTCAAGTCTGGCTACAAGAGAAAAATTTTCTTCAAAGTCTATACCTTCTTGTTGAGCATACCCCTTGCAAACAAGTCTAGCTTTATTTCTTATAACATCCCCATTCTCATTTAACTTGTTTTTGAATATCCATTTAGTTCCAATGACATTTTTGTCAGGAGGTCTTGGTACTAATTCCCAAGTGTGATTCTTTTCAATTTGATCAAGCTCTTCATTCATGGCTTGAATCCAACATTCATCTTTTCTAGCTTGACTTACATTGTGAGGTTCAATAGTGGACAGAAATGCCAGATTGCTAGAAGATCCCACAAGAGTCCTTCTTGTTTGTACACCTGATCCCTTTTCTCCCAAGATTTGAGATTCTGGATGATTCTTTTGAACATATCAGGATGGAGGTTTTTCAGATAAATCATCTTCAGGTTCTTCATTGGGTTCACTGTCTATATCATTCCTATTTGATGTAGAAGGATATATGTCATCATCATCTTCATCTGTTGTTTGTTTTCTTCTTTTGGAGCTGCAGGAGACTCATCAATAACAACATCAATACAGTCAACAATATTCCGAAGTCTTTTATTGTAACATTTATATGCTCTACTCCTAGAGGAGTAACCAAGAAGTATTCCTTCATCTTCTTTGGGTTCAAACTTGCTAAGTTTTTCATCATTATTCTTGATAAAGCATTTGCTTCCAAAAATTCAAAAATGCTTTACAGTGGGAGGATTCTCATACTAGAGTTCATATGGAGTTTTATCACTATTTACACGAACATGTGCCTTATTGAGAATGCTTACTACTGTATGTGCTGCTTCTCCCCAAAATGTGTCAGGTGTTCCAGAATCATCAAGCATAGCTCTAGCCATTTGTTGAACTGTTCTATTCATTCTTTCTGCAACACCATTTTGTTGTGGAGTGCCAGCTACAGAAAACTGTCTTTTTATGCCATGTTGTTCACAATACTCAAGGAATTCATCTGATGTATATTCTCCTCCTCGATCAGATCTGAGACACTTGATTTTTAGATCTAATTCATTCTCAACTAGTGCTTTGAACATCTGAAATTTCTCAAATGCTTCATATTTGTGTTTAAGCAGCCCAATCCAACACATTCTAGAGAAATCATCAATCAATAAGATATAGTATTGTTCAGCACGTGGTGACTTTTTCCTCACAGGTCCACATATGTCAATATGAATAAGTTCAAGAGGCTTACTTGATGATCCTTCCTTGGGATTAAATTGTACTCTGGTTTGCTTACCGAATTGGAAATATTTGCATATGGTATTTTTAGGTAGAGTAAGATTGGGAAGATCATGAACAGCTTTAAGTCTGCTAGATTTGTTGATTTGAGAGAAGCTCAGATGTCCCAACCTTCTATGCCATAGCCAGTTTTCTGAAGATTCACTCAAGTAACATTGTTCTTTGTAGTTCTTCAATACATACAGGTTGCTTGGAGTTATTTTTCCTTTTATTATCATTTTACCTGTATCAAGATCACGTACCACACATTCTTTTGAACTAAAGATAACTTCAGTTCCTTGATCACACATTTGACTTACACTTAACAGGTTATGCTTTAATCCATCCACATACATGACATCATTAGCTTTCACCTTTTCTTTTAGAAAAACGGACCCTTTTCCTTTAATGACTGCAGGAGTATCATTTCCAAATGTAACATTATTTTCCTTATCTAGAGCACTATATACAAGAAGTTTGTTTTTGTCACCTGTCATGTGTCTTGAGCATCCACTATCAATGTACCATTGATTTTCTTCACCTTTTGCAAATAACGCTATGCCACAATTTTCAACCTGTAATTCCTTCTTTTTCCGTACTTTGGAGTATGAAGGAACATGTTCTTTTGGCTGAACTTTTCTCCTGCATTCAGATTCTTCATGACCAAAGTTATTTCAATAAGCACATTCAACTTCATTTTGAAGAGGAGAAAAGTTGTTATAGGTATTCTTCTTTGTTTCAATATCAATCCTTTTCTTTCTTGCTTCTCTTGTCATGATGGTTTTATATGCAACACATTGAACAGCTTTATGACCATAATTGTGACATGAGAAACATTGTCCATTGAAGAAGAAATTTCTGCGATCATGAAATCTTCTACTTGAATTTACCTGTTGATTGGTGTTTCTTTTAAAGACATTACTGTTAGTGATCTTTGAATTGAGATGATCATGCTTTACCTGTAAATATTCTTTATTCCCTTGCTGAGTGGTAGTATGTTGTATACCAGCTGTAGCTGCTTTTAGATAACTTGGTGCTGAAGCCTGAGAAGATTCTCCGATATATCCAAGACCTGTCTTTATAAGAGGAGAACGTTGTACCTTGATAATCTTATCTAAGGTTTCAGATCCTTTAGCAAATCTAAGATTTAGAGTCTTTACTTTCTCAAGTTCTTTTCTTAGGATTACTACTTCAGACTCTAATTTTTCATTGTGTTTCTCCTTTTCTTCAAGCTGATTTTTCAGAGTCTCTATGGTTATTTTACTTTCTTCTCAGCATATTTTGAGT
The DNA here is from genome assembly GCA_034641835.2 of Pinus albicaulis. Classification (NCBI taxonomy): domain Eukaryota; kingdom Viridiplantae; phylum Streptophyta; class Pinopsida; order Pinales; family Pinaceae; genus Pinus; species Pinus albicaulis. The sequence continues at coordinate 75,397 of CM076574.1, read as the reverse complement.
TGATTGTTTTCATCAAGAAAATCATTTTCCTCTAGAGCATCCTCAAAAGTATCCTTTTCTTCTCTAGATTCTTTTTCAAATGCCATGAGAATTCTAAGATCTTGTTCACATTCTTCCTCACTACCAGATAACCCATCACTATCTTCATGAGTATAGTAACTTTTTCTAGTGCTAAACCAATTCTTATTCCTTATTTCTACTTCCTTCCCTCTTTTATGTGTTTCTTTATGAGGACACTTAGCAACATAATGACCAACTCTTCCGCAATCAAAACATTTGAAAGGAAGCTTACCTCTAAACCTTCCTGTGCCAAGTTGAAGTTTCTTTACAAAATTTACCTCATCTTCTTTTGAGATATATCCTGATCCTTCTATTTGTTGTACTTCCTTCCCTTTTGTAGAAGCTCTAAAGACTGCTTCTTTGACTTCAGATGATCCTCCTCTTCTCATTTCATATGCAGTTAGTATGCCATGAAGTTGCACCATAGTAAGATTTTGAAGATCCTGCTTTTCTTCAAGAGCAGAAACTTTTGACTGAAATTTTGCCGTTAGTGATCTTAAAATTTTCTCAACCAAAGTAGAATCAGTTATTGTTTCTCCCAGATTTCTCATACGATTTACAATATCATCAAGATGTAAAAAGAAATTGGAAATTCTCTCCTCATTATCCATTTTTAGATTTTCATATTGAATTCTGAGAGTTTGGAGTTTAGCACTTTTTACCTTTGCATCGCCTTCATAAATCAAAATGATTTTGTCCCATATTTCCTTTGCTGTATTTAGCTGCATGACTTTGACAAATTCTGATTATGTTAGAATTCCCAATAGAGAATTGACCGCCTTTGCATTTGTTTCATAATTCTTTCTTTCCGTCGGATCTGTTGGTACTACAGCTGGATATTGATATCCTTGTTCAATAATTTCCCATACATCTGCTCCCAGAGACTGAAGATAGGATCTCATCCTTGTTTTCCAGAAGATTAAATTGTTTCCATTAAAGAGCGGAGGCCTGATAGATGATGTTCCATCTTGATTTCTCATCTTGCTTGATCTTCATTCTAGCAGCTAAGATTTTCTAGAAGAACCTGCTCTGATACCAATTGTTGGGAAAAATACTGAGAGGGGGCGGTGAATCAGTATTTAGGGCTGAACAATTTTTACTTTTTCTTTCTCTTAAACCATATGCTATTTTACATAATCCAACGTGTATGTCCAGATATCTTATTATGTCTTTACTTAGATCATTGCATCATTCATTCATCAGATGTTTAGTAAACAGTAAGTATGAACAGAAATAATAGAACAAACCATCCAACATAAGCCACACATATGAACACCAGTATTTAAGGTGGAAACCCAATTTGGGAGAAAACCACTGCTGCTATTATCTTCAGTCTTCAATATTTATTATAAATAAAACTTCTTACAATTTATGCTGGCGCAGACTTATACCAGCACGCAAGCACATACCTGCAGAAAGGCTACAACCTTCCGAAAGGCTACAACCTTTTCTCGTTTACTGGCTACCACTCGAAGGGAGCTACAACCCCCTCACTGAAGGCTTTGACCCTCAGCGCCACTACGGACCATGTTCCATCAATTTTCATACTGGATCCACCAGTTTTCACACAACATACCTTGCAGGCCACCAGATTTATTCATTTACTTCAGTTCACTCGTACCAGTTCTTCATGAATTTGTCAGACGATCAAACCAGAGATTCATCATCGTTAGATCATTGTATCCATGGGTGCATCGTAGATTCAGATTTATCAATTAAGAACAAAGTTCATTTATGCAGATATTCCTTAGAGAAATTTATTCATTCACCACCCTTACGCATGCACACCTTGTACAATAATCGTCTTCTCCTTATATAGTTTTTGCCTTTAGTAAAACCATGAGTAAAAACCATTCAACTGCTAATGGTATTCCTTTGACATTATTTCCTTTAGTTTACCCCACGTGCCTCTTTGATTTCTTTTTAATTTATTTATCAATTTGAAGAAATTGACAAATAAATATATTTACAACTTTGAACTGAACTTTTAGGATTAAAGTTACAACCCTTCGCGCTTTAAATAAATATCCAATGCTTTCAAAAAATTAACCTTATGATAAACCTTTTACCCCGGGCCCACATATATATTCAATAGCCAATCAAATACGCACATGGTACCATAAGTAAACTTCGCGCAATTCCAGCGTCTGATCACCATTAGATAGCAAGCTTCCAGATCAACGGCATATATGCATATCGCTCGACCTCCGATGTTGAACGTTAACGTGCGATGGCCCACCGTAATTTGGTTAATCTTCGTGTATCTTCCTCATATGACCACCATCCGATGGCTTCCTTCTAGATCAGCGGCGCACAATTATATCGCTGGGTATCCTGGGTTGAACTATAACGCGCGATGGCGCACAGTGACAAGCGGTTTTCTGTGGGTCCTCCTTGCCACGTGTCGAATGATTTATGGAATCGCTCCCAACTCCTCAAATACCACTCACTCCACATAGGTGGTGCGATGAAAACCATAAACCACCTTCACTGTTCACTTAGTCATGGTTCCTCTCTTCCACGCAGGGTTTCGTCGCACTTCGTTCTACCTCTTTCCTTCCAGGTTCCGTTCATTATTCCAAAGGGTTAGTCTGGGTTTGCGCTATCCTTGTTACTTAGTTAACTCTGGTCTATCTTCGGCAGGATTTCCAATAAACATCGAACACATGTAGTTCTCTTCCGACAGGATTTTTACTACCATTAGGATAGAGTTAGTTATACGCAGGCTTCCTCTATGAGGGGAAATAACCAATGGAAGAGATTTCCTCTCAAACATCAACTCAAGACAATTCAATGTCATTCTGTCTTCAATTCTGCTATAATATATCAACCTTCCATTGCATGTTTGGAGTTCTATCCTGTCACAGTTCCGCTTCTAACTGTACTTTCAAGTTTTTGATTCTGCAAGAAAAACCATCATATCTCTGCAACCATTAATTCCTTCAATGGATTTCTTACTTATCACGGATTCCATGAGGGTGAATTACCATTTACTAGAACATTCACTTATTCTGTTCTATTCGACAGGGAAAATTTTAAGGTTGGAAAATTTTTTTGAAGTTTAAAAAATTGGCGAATCTCACTAGTCCCTAATATGAAAAATTTAAAATGTTTATTGATGTATTTGTAAAATTCTTCAAATTTATAATGATATTATATATATTGTCTATATATTTTTGGCGATTTTAAAGGTAAAATAATTTTATATTGTAAAATTTGGGCGAATCACTTTTATAAAAAAATGGAAATTGGCGAATCTTTTTTTTGGAAAAACCATAGAAAATTAGCCCACCTGCGAATATTAGCCCCTAAAATTTTCCATGCTATTCGATGGCCTTTTTATCCTACTCTGTCTTTTGGACAATTCTGCTTCAATTATGCACTCTTCTTCTGCTGCTACTTTGTTTTTCCTCTTTTCATGGTTACTGTTTCAGATGCTCCTTCTTTGCTAATTCTTTTGCCACTTCCTTCGCCATCAATGACAATATTTCTAACAATTAATGGTCTCCATTACATCCTTCCTAATCCCTCGCAGGAGTACACGCCTGAGTGATTCATGGTCAAAGGTATAATTAGTTCTTCCACAATTAGCTCTTCTATAGTTGAGTTAGAACCTTTCCTCATAATCTTCTAACGACTAATATAGCCCTAAGGTAATGTAAATATCTCTTCTCCTATCTCCTTATACTTGAAATAATCTGTGTATTTATCAATCATTTTTTTTCATTTGTGCTCAGGTAGTGATGTCACCTTTGTGAAGGCTCATGAACCAATGCAAGGTTGCATCCTTGAGGGTGGAAGGAAACAAGTTCAATTTTTTTTCATAAGAAATATAATAATAGGTCCTACAAATTAAAAATATTTAAATCATGAATGTGTAAAGGTCATTATAGGCTAGGCCATGGACATTTGTGAGAGAACTAGGGCTTATATTCTTCCTCTTGGCCTCCCCATTGGTTTCGTGGATAGAGAAGAGCTTGGTCTACCTATTGTCGGTCATTTTTAGGGAAGGTGATATAGGTTCTTCCTCCCCTATGGATTATTCAATGATTTCTAAAGAATCACCTAAGAGATTCTCCAACCCGTCTGTGGTCAGAAAAGGGTGTCCGCCATCACAAAAGGAGAGTGATGGATGACTGCTAGAAGGGGTGCTGGTTTTTTGTAGGAATTTCCCTTGATTATCCCTACTTCTACAAGGCATGAAAAAATTTGTTATTTTCTTTTTTTTCTCTTTATTTTGATGTTTTTTACAAATCAAACAAGGATTATGCAAGGAAAAAAAATATGCAAAATAAATACAACTTTTAAGTAGAAATAACACCAAATTGGACACCTCCCCACCAATGACGCCAAAAAGTGGTCAAAATTAGTATTTCACAAGAGTGTTGCTACTCCCAAGGCTTCAAACTTGAATTATCAACCTTAGGTTTGTAGAAAATTATAAGAGGTGACAATACTATACACACAATAGCTTAATTTATACTCATGTAACTTTCTAGAAATGAGCTAGAGAAAGGCATATAGAGTCCACTCTATGAATTCATCCTAGATTGGGTTCAAGGAAAGAAATTGCATGAAAACAAAGCTCTATTCTAGTTGCAAAAATGAAAATAGTACTATATTTGTAGAGGAATGGAAATGTTGCTTAGTAAAAAATAAATGATAACCCTATTTTCAGGAATTGCAAGGCTACACCATGTGCAGAAATGTAAACATTTATCTATTTACATAATGTAAATGTTGCATATAAAGGAAAAGTAACCTATGTAATGGAATAAAAATGCTTGAACTTCAAATCCTAGATTAAGGAACATAAATAAAAGAAAGTGATATAATATATTTTTCATAAGGAAAAAAATGTAATCAAAATTTAACCATTTTGTTCCAAAGAGAGTAGAATTAGTGACACAATTCATTAGACATCTCATGAGATAATAAAAGAAAATATCACTATAGTGCTAAATTCATAAATATGTCCACTAACCCTAATCAAAAAAATGTTTTGTAGTGGATGAGAGGAAACTATTAGGTACTATTTGGTCTATCTCAATCATGTTTTCGGAGCCTAAGGGATGTCATTCAAGAATAGGAGGAAAAATAAAAGCTTTAGGAGCAATTGTAGACAAGTTTACACGATGCTACAAGATGTTACATGATTTCCTTGCTTTGCCACATGATTGGATTAATGAGAATCCCGAGGATGAAAAAGGAAGTCTAAAAGTGAGGAAAGGTGGTGGAGGGTAGAAAAAGGTTGTGTGGGGTCTTTAATCCTGGTAATCTTATGGGGCCCATCTTTCACGAAAATTGATGCACACACTGGCCTTCAACAAACCATAATTTTGTTATTGGTGGACAATATTTTGAGAGAATTTTGAGGTGAGGAGAAAGAGGGTGATGATGGGAGGATGAGTGTGCAATGAAAATGAAAATCATAGAAAAAAATAGTAGTACCTCCACACCATTCAAATAATTATTTTTCAACTTGAAAATAATGCGAAACTAATAACCAAATTGCAGAAAAAGGGAGCTAAAAGAGAAAGTACGAGTTGAATTTTATTTGCAATCTACTGATTTCCTCAAAAGAAAATATAGGTTGTAGAATCTATTGTCCTACATTCATATGATATTATGCTTTCCAATCTCAAATAATATTGATATTTAATCTTCAAGTGTGCAAGGAATAGAACATGTGGAAAGAGGAAACTCAAAATGCCTAACTACCTTAAGGAAAATAAAATATATATTTTTGGCCTCAAAATATGACATCGCCAATGAAGCATCTAACAAGATAGCTGATTGGAATACCTACACAAGAAACTTATTTATGAACAAAAATTCTAGACAAATAAGGAAAATATTACTAGGAAAGGAAATGATGAAATGAATATGCAAGAAAGAGAGACTAGAGCCTATGCAATGGGACATAAACCAAAGGGGCTCATCCCACTGGAATAAACACAGTTATGGATGAAAAATAATATTTAAATTAATACAAAATAGTGCTCAATTAAATAAAAAATAGAAATGGAAACAAATATTTTCTAATCTCCTTAATAAATTCTATCCTCATACAATAATTTGAGTCCTATTGAGCCCTTAGGCTTGCTTGTTTATACAAAAGTAACAGAGCGGATGCTTCCCTGGAAAGAGTGTTTCTGCCCTCCAAAATTATTAAAAGGATGGATGTTTCTCCCTCTAGTCTTCGAATTCATCAACTGGGAATGGATCTCCAAACTGGAAGTGAGTGATTGTAGGGATCATGTCGAGATTTGGGTGAATAAATTTAGGAGACCAAACTCATGCATCTTCTCCAGCTTCCTTCTAATGTATCTCTGCATAGTAAATATGTTTTAATGCATTCTCTATCTGCAGATTAACCACATTAGACCATGAGATATGATAATCATCCTCTAGTCTTCCTAGTAACCACATAATAGTAAAAAATATGCCATTAAATGCAATAAAACAAGTAAATATAGAAAGAAGGAAGGCCAGATGGGGCTTGCTATTTACCTCTTAATGAGGCCCAACAATTATGCCAAGTCACAATTTTGTGTTATTCTAAGACAATTTGTTAATCCTCTCATTGAGAGGGAGTGTGGATATGCCTGCATCATACATAGACACTCTCTCATAATGAAAAATGGGTCTAAGAGAACGAGAGGGCTCAATAGACAATGTTGAGTGATTTTCTCTTGGATTTCGATCCTCATCACACACAAGTAATGGCGGGGAGAGGTATTGGACCCCCATCACACACCATACATGATAGAGTGAGGTCCTTTAGCATCTAGACCCTAGTAACACTCTAGAATTGTGGAGTGAGGTCCTAGACCCTAATCATAGATTGGGAAGAGTGGAGTGATATCCTGAACCCTTTTCACACATGAGGTAGGGTGGAGTGAGGACCTTTTAGAATCTAGACCCAATCACAATTAGGAAGGGGTTGAGTGAGGTATTTTCCTAGAGAGTTCACTAGGAAGGGTTGGTTAACTTGTTAGTTGACACTCTTAGCATTTTTGGCCTATGTAGAGGTCAATGGAAATCATGGATCGTTATGGAGGAGTGTGTCCTGATATGGTGATGACATTGCCATATGTTTGGTACCACCCCAAATATGGCCATTAGTGTATGCTAATGATAGATAATGATGCTGATTAAAATGGATGACCTTTTCCTTAGAGAAATTTGTTCAATTTTAGAACATTTATGACTATGGTTATGAATACTTCTAAATTCTTGAGTCAAAATAAATTTCATTTTGAGTCAAATATGTAATGTGAGTTATGGTCAATAAATAAATATAAATAAACCTAAGGTATGGTAAATTAAAAAAATAAAAACTATTTTTATAGGTGGTATGGTAAATAAATAAAAATATAAATAAACTGGAGGTATGGTAAATAAATAAAATCTATTTTTATACTTATTCTAGAGGTATGGTAAATAAACAAAAATATAAAAAGACTAAAGGTATGGTAGATAAATAAAACATATTCTTATATTTACTCAAACCTTTTTATATTTATGAGAACTAAAAATTGAGGTTTTATCTAGGTGAAGTTTATGGGCCAAATACCATGGAAGAAATTATTATTAATACCATGGGCTAAATACTATGGGCCAAATACAATATTTATAAAAGAGGTATGGTAAATAAATATATATATAAATAAAGGAACGTTATGGTAAAAAAATAAAACCTCTTTTATATTTACTCTATACTCCTCTTTATATTTAAGGACAGTGAGAAAAGATGTTTATTTAGGTGAAGCCTAAGGGCCAAATACCCTAATATTAATATTAAAATATTAATACTAATATTATTATTATTTATAATATTCATATTAATATATTATAGTATTAATATTATTATATTTAATAAATTTGGAACGGAGAGGTTTGTATTTGTGAGGGAGCATTTATGTGAGAGTGTGAATTGTATATGTGAGGAAGCATCTCTGTGACAGTGCTAAGAGTGAAATAATATTTGTGAGAAGAGTTGTGGGGAGTGGAAAATAATATCACAGTACAAACTCGGATAGATTTTTAGGTTTTACATTTTTTTAACCTTTTCATCTACTTGGACTCCATGGATATGATCATGTGTAATGAATCACTCTTACCGCGAAATTGGAATTATTTAATTTCTTCCTTGGGCTAAAGACCACCAAATTCGAATGATTTAATTTCTGCATTGGGTGAAATCTTGTCGTCCTCTGAAACAAAGTGATTTCAAGAATCTATTTCTCAATGTGTAAAAAACCAGCCTAATCCATCTTAACTCCTGATCTATCAAGTCCCGGAGGGATCAAATCTTTCTAGGTGCAAACTTTTCTTCAAGTTTTGCACTCAAAAAAGAGGTTTGCACCTGTATTGAGGTTTTCACCTGCAGAGATTTGATCCCAAATGAGGAAGTAAACAAAATGAGATCTCTCTTAGTAAATAGAGTGTATTACCCATAGAGCGTGTTTTCATTGCATGGTTTACCCTAATTTTAAATTTTTTAAAAGATACAACATAACTAAAAGTTATGAAATCCAGTTAAAAGTTATGAAATTTGGTACAAAACCACCGGGAAACATTTTCTATTTATATGGAAAAGAAAAGGAGAGATCCCTCAAATGCAACAATTATGTTATATAAATAATAGTTAATGAGAGCTGGTATGAAACAATATTTTTAGTTGTCAATCTTCCAAACTGACTGTATGAAATGGTATTTGAGTCATACGTGTTTTGTCCTGGAATGAAATGTTGAGTTATTTTTAAGATGAATAATGCTATGGATGTCACTATATAACCTACCCATCTCTTTCTTCTTACCCCATTCATCCATAAGCCTTTGTAACCAAATAATTTCTTTACTAGCCTCTGTAGCAGCAATTTATTATGTTCCCATTGTTGAAAGTGCAACAACACTTTACATCACCTAACTCACAATTGTTCCACCTATAGTAAATACATACCCTATAGTGCTCCTCTTGTTATCTCTATCACCTACAATATGTGCCTCAACATATCCCTATAGAGCAATGTTTGAACCACCAAAACATAATTCTTTATTTTTGGTAGCTCTCAAATACCTAAAAATCCATTTCATTGCCATCCAATGTACTTTTCCTCGATTTCTCATGTACCTGCTTACAACTCCCACTACATGTGAAATATCAGGCCTTGTGCGGACCATTGCATACATTAAACTTCCAAGTGTTGATGCATATGGATCTTTAGACATATAATCAATTTCTTCTTCGGTCTTCGGGCACATCTCCTTACTATGTTTGAAATGGCTAGCCAAAGGTGTACTAACTGGTTTTTCATTCTACATATTAAATCTTTCAAACACCATTTGTATGTACTCATTCTGAGACAATGTTAATTTGTGATTTTTTCTCTCTCTAGTTATTCTCATACCAAGGATTTATTTTGCAACTCCCAAATCCTTCACTGCAAATGAATTTACCAATTTTATTTTGATCACATTTATTTCATGCATGTTAGACCCTGCAAAAAGCATGCCAACTACATACAATGAAAATATAATATAGTTTCCATCAATTTTATTTTTTCAGATAAACACAATAATAATAACCACATCTAGTATAACCTTATTTAGACATAAACCTGTCAAATTTTAGATACCACTGCCTTGGAGTCTGTTTGAAGCCATGCAAGCTCTTGTTCATCCTTCCCACTAATTTTTTCTTCCCTTTGACATCATATTCTTGTCGTTGTGGCATATACATCTCTTCCTCCAAATATCCATGGCTAAAGGTTGTCTTTACATCTAACTATTCAATATGAAAATATTCCACTATTACAGGACTTAAAGTACTCTTGATTGAATTTATCTTAACAACAACAGAAAATATTTCATCAAATTAAATAGCTTTATTCTCTGCAAACCCCTTCACCACAAGTCTAGCTTTGTACCTTTGTCTTTCTCCATCTCTTCCTTCAACCTCTAAAACCATTTATTCTAAAATGTTATTTTACTTACCGGAAACTTGAATAAGTCCCAAATCTGGTTATGTATTAAGGAGTCCATCTCTTCTTTCATGGTTAGCTCCCACTTCTTCCTGGTTTCTACCCACATTAAATCTTCATAAAATTTTGGTTCACCAAAATCAACCAATAGTACATAATATAATGAAGGAGAGTATCGTTCAGGGTGTCTACCTATCCTAGTAGATCTTCTAACACCACTTTCAGGTGTTTGACGTAGATGTTGTTGTTGTCATGGTGGTTGTTGCTATGGTTGTCGATTATTATTATTTTTCAGGAACCTTGATTTTTTTTGTGAGCTCATCAAGAACCGTTTATTCTTTGTTTTCTTTTGCCTGTTTCTTTTCCTACATCTGATCCTTATACAAGACCTTTTCATTGAATATTACGTCTCTTCTCCTAATGATTTTTTTATTTTTCATAATCATATAAGCGATTACCAAAATCATTAACACCATATCCAATAAAGTTACATTTATTTGATTCTTCCTTAGGCTTTGTTCTAGTTTATTTATTAATATGGACAAAGGATTCACAACCAAAAGGCTTTTAAAAAAAGTATTTCACCTTTTCAATTGTCCATGCCTCGTCTCTAATAACACCATCCAAGGAACTTGAAGGCCCTCTATTTACTAGATAAACAACATTATCTACGTCATCTTCAAAAAATTGTAAAGGCAATCCTACATGCAATCTCATCCACCTTGTATGCTCCATGATTTTCCTATTCATCCTTTCTCACACTGTTCATGGAACTATATTCTCTCTATGAATTCCATGCTTTGAATCATATCTATCAAAATATTTGTTGCAATATTCACCTCCATTTTTTGATATGATAGAATTCAACTTTTTTCTTGTCTCAATCTCAACCAAATATTTCCATTTCTTGGAAGTAACAAATACATCAAATTTATTCTGAATACAATAAATCCAAGTTTTCTAGTTGCATCATAAATAAAAGTAACATAATAACGAGAGCCAGTGATAGATGATACCTAAGTAGGTCCCCATACATCTGTATGCACAAGCTCTAATTTTTCTCTCTTCTTTTATTTCTCAACTCTAATAAATCTCACTCTCTCTTTTTTTCCAATAAACAAAATTTTCACAAAAATCCAAATCAATATTCTCCAAACCTACAAAAAAAATTCTTGAGTGAATAATCTTCATCCCCTTCTCACTTATGTGTCCAAGCCTATGATGCCATAATGTTGCATCTACTCCTGTTTAGTTTAAGCATTAACACAATTATAAATACGATTGCATAAATATAACGTACCAACATTTTCCTATTTTTCTAATACCAGGGCTACACTAGTGACCTTCTAGGTTTTATCTGTAAAGGTTGTCACACAACCATCATTGCCTAATTGCCATGTTGAAATCATATCTTTCTTCAGATCTAGAATATGCCTTACCTCCTTTAATAACTGTTGGTTTCCATTTTTCCTTTTTACTAGAAATTTACCCATTCCATCGATTTTATAGTGTTTATCATCGCCCATGCGAACCTGTCCAAAATATCCTTGAACATAGTCATGTAATTGTTTCTTATCAGGTGTGGCATGGAATGGGGCTTTGAGTCTACCAACCAGGAATGAATAAATTTTTCTAAAGAAAGAATAAAAGCATCTTGTAACACATCGCCTTTCACATTTTGTTCATTATTGTTTTCTTGTTGTGCATCTCCTTCTTTTCCCTTCCAATACTTACAGTATTTTTCGAGTGTCCTTTCTTCCCGCATTTCCAGCACAGTATCCCCAATCTGGACATTCATCTACCTTTCCTTGACTTACTGCAATATCTTGGGCTCTCTCCTCTTTCCATTTTTCTTCCCCTAGTCTCTGCACTCAAATAATTACTCGATTTTTCACTGGATATTTTCCATCGCATTTCCTTGCTAAGGATGGCACTGATAAAATCATCAAACTTTAAAGTACTAGATCTAGAGACAAACCTACTAATTGACATAACTAAACCATTCCAAATTTCTGTCAATGAGCATAGAAATAACATAGCCCTAACTTCATCATCAAATTTTACCCCTACATAACTGAACTGACTCATAATCATTTTAAATTTATTTAAATCGTCAACAAAAGATCCACCTTCCAAAATTTCATACTAAATAAAAACTTCGTAAGAAATACCTTATTTGAGGACAAGGGTTTTTCATATATTGAGTCCAATGCCTTCATTAAAACCTATATTTTCATTTTCTTTGAAATATTAAAAGCTATCAATGCCACCAGGCACAACCATATTGTTCCAATTTACTTTTCGTCAAGAATCTCCCATTATTTGTTTGTCATACTCGACAAATTCTTTGTTTTTCGGCTTAATGATAGGTACAAATATTTATCATAAAAATAATATTGCATCTGCATCTTCCACAGCTTGTAGTTTTGGCCGTAAAACTTCCCGACCCTAAGCCTGCCATTTTCTGCCATTGCTCCCACTCGAACCAGGAACCCTTCTCTCCTACGAGTTTATTAGCCAAATATACCTTTGACTATGATACTAGTTTTTATAGAATTATATATTATAGAGAAATGTAACACATAAAAATATGAAAAAATACAAACACATAAAACATAAAACAAGAGAGACACAAATATACGTGATTGACCCAGCTTGGGCTATGTCCACGGCCAAACAGAAAATCATTCCTTTATATTATCCAACAAATTGAAGAGATGCAACCTACATCAGATGCACTTTAATATCTTCTACTCTCTCATTTAGTCCCCCTTACTCTTTCTCACTCAGAATACACACACAATACACAACCTCAATACAAAATTTCCTCTACAAAAGAGGGATTTTATTCTAGGGTAGAAAAATCTAAATTAAACATAACTTCTACCATTATATCATCTACCTAATGAACGTCCCAGATTTTCTACAAAATTAAAATATTTTACAAGAAAATTTGATGCTTCTCCAGAACCCCCGTGGGGGGGAAAATTTCCCCCCACATGGAGGGGTGTACAGTCTTCTCGGGTATACATCTGGCTGAAAAAAAAGACATCAAAATTAGGATGATAATTAGGCTTCACACTTAATACCAAGTACTTTGGATATATAACCCTACAAACCATTAAATCACGAAGATTCCCAACACCATTGATAGTAGGGGAATCCGTTTTTATTCTTCTAGACCTCATAGAAGACTCTTTCATATTAATCTAGTTTAAAATGTGAACATAGATGATTTCGCAGCAAAGGGACATATTAACAAATTTGTTATTTCAGTCTCCCACAAGTTCAACTTGTTTTGGGGTGTGCTACTTAGGTTGGACCAACCTTTGAGGATAAGAGTTTTTTTTATCTTGAGGGGTATTGTCTTCCTTTTCTTATTCAATATCTTCAAGTGGAAAAGGTTGGTGAAACTTTGGAAGTACCTTCCCATACCTATGTTTGATCTCTTGGACTTCTACAACATAAGCAATATAGGATGTTTCGCCACTACAGACCTTTTGTGTGCTCTTGTTATTCTAGTTTAGATTTTTTTAGGTAGTAATTTTAGATTTCTTAGGTGGGCTATTATGGGGCAGTTGTGCTTGAGAAGGAGGAAGAGGAAACAAAGTAGGATTTTGGGATTCCTGAGGCTTACACCCTTGTGAAGGATTTCCCCATTGAGGAGGTCATGGTTGGTATGGATTAAAGGGTGGATTGATAGGGTGAGTGGCATAGTGAGGACTATAGGACCATGAAGATGGCATTGACCAAGATGAGTGATTTGGAGGATAACAGGGTTGGAAGGGTGCATTTTTTTCTGTACTGAAAGAAGGATAGTGCACACATTGCATGCATTAGTGGTATGACCAAGGACTTTGTGCCCTCCTTTGATTGATGAAGTAGAGACGCTCCAAGTCATTCTCTTCCCCTTTTTATATAACCCTTAGGCTTGGAAGAGAGGGAAATTTTTCTATTGCATGGTTCTCCCCACAAACATAGTATATTTGTATGGTTTTCAAGGGATACTCATTCATGGTGTGCCTCTTAGCAAATCTAGTGAAAAAGAGAACTAGTGTGATTTCTGCTTCCTCTTTATTCCTCTTTATCTGCATAGAATCCATCTGTAAGTTAAAATTTCACAAAAAATAACTCTTCATGTCTTCTATAATGCTTCATATCTCGTCTTTGATTGTTGAGGTGGAGGGAGAAGAGATAACTAGGCCTTGACTAGATCTTCCTCTCTTTCTTGTAACCCTAGAATGATTTTTTTATATTGTCTTGATGTATTGATGGGTAAGCTTTTAAATATCTCCACTAGAAAACATATTAATGGTCTCCATTACATCCTTCCTAATCCCTCAAAGGAGTAAAAATTTGAGTGATTCATGGTCAAAGGTACAATTAGCTCTTTCACAATTAGCTCTTCTATAGTTGAGTTAGATACTTTCCTCATAATATTCTAACAACTAATCTAGCCCTAAGGTCATCTAAATATCTCTTCTCTTGTCTCCTTATCACTAAAATAATCTATGTATTTATCATCCATTTTTTTCATTTGTGCCCAGATAGCGATGTCACCTTTTTGAAGGCTCATGAACCAATGCAAGGTTGCATCCTTGACGGTGGAAGGAAACAAGTTCAATTTTTGTTCATCAGAAATATAATAATAGGTCCCACAAATTAGAAATATTTAAATCATGAATGTCTCAAGGTCCTTAAAAACTAGGCCATGGACATTTATGAAACAACTCATGCTTGTATTCTTCCACTTGGCCTCCCCATTGGTTTCTTGGATAGGGAAGAGCTCAGTCTACCTATTCTTGGTCATTTTTAGGGAATGTGATATAGGTTCTTCCTCTCTTATGGATTCTTCAATGATTTCTGATGACTCACCTAAGGGATTCTCCAAGCCTTATGTGGTCAAAAAAGGGTGTCCACAACCACAAAAGGAGAGTGATGGATGATTACTAGAAGGGGTGGTGGTTTTTCATAGGAATTTACTTTGATTATCCCTACTTCTACAAGGCATGAAAGAATTTATTATTTTCTTGTTTTTCTCTTTTTTTTGATGTTTTTTTCAAATCAAACAAGGATTATGCAAGGGAAAAAATGTAAAATAAATACAAATTTTAAGTAGAAATAACACCAACTTGGACACCTCCCCACCAATGATGCCAAAAAGTGGTGGGACTCAGTATTTCACCAGAGTGTTTCTGCTCCCAAGGCTTTAGACTTGAATTATCAACCTCAGGTTTGTACAAAATTTTAAGAGGTGAAAATACTATACACACAATAGGTTAATATATACTCACGTAACTTTCTAGAAGTGAAGTAGACAAAGGAATATAGAGTCCACTCTATGAATTCATTCTATATTGGGTTCAAGGAAATAAATTGTATGAAAACAAATTTCTATTCTAGTTGCAAAAATGAAAATATTACTTTATTGCATACGAATGGAAATGTTGCTTAGTCAAAAGTAAATGATAACCCTATTTTCAGGAATTTCAAGGCTACATTACTTGCATAAATGTAAACATTGGATGAAAATGTTTCATATAAAGGAAACCTAACCTATGTAATGGAATGAAAATTCTTGAAATTGAAATCCTAGATTAAGGAGCATAAATCAAAGAAAGTGATATAATATATTTTTAATAAGGAAAAAAATGTAATCAAAATTTAACCATTTTGTTCCAAAAGAGAGTAGAATTAGTGACGTAATTCATTAGACATCACATGAGATAGCAAAAAAATTATCACTGTGGTGCCAAATTCATAAATATGTCCATTAACCCTAATAAAAAAAGTGTTTGGTAGTGGATGAGAGGAAACTATTGGGTGGTATTTGGTCTGTCTCAATCATTTTTTCAGAGCGTAAGGGACGTCATTCAAGGTTAGGAGTAAAAAACAAGCTTTAGGAGCAACTGTAGACAATTTTACATGGTGCTACAAGATGCTACACGATCTCCTTGCTTTGCCACATGATTTGATTAATGAGAATCCCAAGGATCCAAAAGGAACTCTAAAAGTAAGGAATGTTAGTGGAGGGTAGAAAAAGGTTGTGTGGGCCTTTAAGCCTAGTAATCTTATGGGGCCCATCTTTCAGGAAAATTGATGCACAGAGTGGCCTTCAACAAACCATAATTTTTTTATTGGTGGACAACATTTTGAGAGAGTTTTCAGGTGAGGAGAAAGAGGGTGATGATGGGAGGATGAGTGTGCAATGACAATAAAAATCCTAAAAAACAATAGTAGTACCTGCACACAAGTAAAATAATTATTTTTCAACTTGAAAATAATGCCAAACTAATAACCAAATTGCAGAAAAAGGGAGCTAAATGAGAAAGCTTGAGTTGAATTTTATTTGCAATCTACTTATTGCCTCAAAATAAAATATAGGTTGTAGAATGTATTGTCCTACATTCATAATATATTATACTTTCCAGACTCGAAGAATATTTTTATTAAGTCTCCAAGTGTGTAAGGAACAAAACATGTGGAAAGAGGAAACTCCAAATGCCTAACTACTTTAAGGAAAATATAATATATTTTTGGCCTCCCAACACGAAATCCCTAATAAAGCATCTAACAAGATATATAATTGGAATACATACACAAGCAACTTATTTATGGACAAATATTCTAGACAAATAATGAAAATATTACTAGGAAAGGAAATGCATGAAACGAATACACAAGAAAGAGAAACAAGAGCCTACAGGATGGGACATAAACCAAAGGGGCTCATCCCGCTGGAATAAACATAGTTATGGATGAAAAATAATATTTTAATTAATGAAAAATAGTGCTCAATTAAATAAAAAATGGAAATGGAAACAAATAATTTCTAATCTCTTTAATAAATTCTATCCTCCTACAACAATTTAAACCTATTGAGCCCTTAGTCTTGCTTTTTTATACAAAAGTAACAGAGTGGATGCCTCCTTGGAAAGAGTGTTGCTTCCCACCAAAAGTCCTAAAAGGATGGATGTTTCTCCCTCTAGTCTTCGACTTCATCAACTGCGAGTGGATCTCCAAATTGGAAGTGAGTGATTGTAGGGAGCATGTCGACATTTGGGTGATTAAATTTAGGAGACCAAACTCATACATCTTCTCCAGCTTCCTTATAATGTATCTCTAGATAGTAAATATGTTTTAATGCATTCTCTATCTGCAGATTAACCACATTAGGCCATGAGATATGATAATCATCCTCTATTCTTCCTAGTAACCACATAATAGTAAAAAATATGCCATTAAATGCAATAAAAGAGGTAAGTATAGAAATAAGGAAGGCCAGATGGGGATTTCTATTTACCTATCAATGAGGCCCATCAAGTATTCCAAGTGACAATTTTTTGTTATTCAAAGACAATTTGGGCATCCTAGAGATTAATCCTCTCATTGAGAGGGAGTGGGTATATGCCTACATCATAGACAGACACTCTCTCAGAACTAGAAATGGGTCTAAGAGATCGAGAGGGCTCAATAGACAATGTTGAGTGATTTTCTCTTGGATTTCGATCCTCATCACATACAAGTAATGGTGGAGAGAGGTGTTGGACCCCCATCACACACCAGACATGGTACAGTGAGGTCCTTTAGCATCTAGACCCTATTAACACTCTAGAATGGTGGAGTGAGGTCCTAGACCCTAATCACAGATTGGGAAGATTGGAGTGATGTCTTGAACCCTTTTCGCACATGAGGTAGGGTGGAGTGAGGACCTTTCAGAATCTATACCCAATCACAATTAAGAAGGGGTTGAGTGACGTATTAGCCTAGAGAGTTCACTAGGAAGGCTGAGTTAACTTGTTAGTTGACGGTCTTAGCATTTTTGGCCTATGTAGAGGTCAAGGGCAATGATGGATCATTATGGAGGAGTGCATCCTTATATGGTGATGACATTGCCATGTGTTTGGTACCACCCCAAATATGGCCACTAGTGGATGCTAATGATAGGTAATGATGCTGATAAAAATGGATAACATTTTCCTTAGAGAAATTTGTTCAATTTTAGAACATTTATGACGATGGTTATGAATAATTCTAAATTCTTGAGTCAAAATAAAACTTATTTTGGGTGAGAGATGTAATGTGATTTATGGTCAATAAATAAATATAAATAAACTGGAGGTATGGTAAATTTAAAAAAAAAAAAAACCTATTTTTATACTTGGTATGGTAAATAAATAAAAATATAAATAAACTGGAAGTATGGTAAATAAATAAAATCTCTTTTTATACTTACTCTAGAGGTATGGTAAATAAATAAAAATATAAAAAGATTAAAGGTATGGTAAATAAATAAAACATCTTTTTATATTTACTCAAACCTTTTTATATTGACGAAAACTAAAAATTGAGGTTTTATTTAGGTGAAGCCTATGGGCTAAATACTGTGGGCCAAATACCATATTTATAAAAGAGGTATGGTAAATAAATTAATATAAAAGAGGTATATACAAGTGTGGTAAATAAATATAAGTATAAATAAATGAGGGGTATAGTAAAAAATAAAGTCTCTTTATATTTACTCCATACTCCTCTTTATATTTATGAACACTGAGATGAACACTCAGAAAAAATGTTTTATTTAGGTAAAGCTTAAGGGCCAAATACCTTACACTACATTGAGTATCTAAGGTAAACTTAAATGTAAATGTAAAAGTAATGTTTAACAATTAATATTTAAAATTTAATGTAATTATTGTAATGTCGGCGCTAATGAAAAATCACTTATCTCCCTAAATATATAAATTTAACACAAATAGAGCGTCTAATTGTATTTTTGAGGAAGCATCTCAGTGAGAATGCAAATTGTATTAGTGAGGAAGAATCTCTGTGACAGTGGGAAGAGTGAAATATGATTTCGGGAATTGTATTTTTGAGGAAGCATCTCTGTGAGAGTGCGAATTGTATTTGTGAAGAAAAATCTATGTGACATTGAGAATGCAAATTTTATTTGTGAGGAGTGAAATATGATTTTGGGAATTGTATTTGTGAGATTGTATTTGTGATGAAGCATCTCTGTGACAGTGCGAAGAGTGATATAATATTTGTGAGAAGAGTTGTATGGAGTGGAAAATAATATTTGTGGGACAAGATTTGACAGTACGAACTTGGATAGATTTTAGATTTGATTTTTTTTTCTTCTGCATTTTATTTTCTACCCTTTTTTTTAACCTTTCCATCTATTTTGACTCCATGGATGTGATCATGTGTAATGAATCACTTTTTAATTTCTGCCTTGGGCTAAAGACCATCAAATCAGAATGATTTAATTTCTGCATTGGATGAAATTTTGTGAAACAAAGTGATTTCAAGAATCTATTTCTAAATAAGTAAAAAACCATCTTAATCCATGTTAACTCCAGATCTATCAAGTCCGAGAGGGATCAAATCTTTCTAGGTGCAAACCATTCTTCAAGTTTTGCACTCAAAAAAGAGGTTTACACCTGTAAAGGTTTGATCCCAAAAGTGGAAGTAAAGAAAATGAGATCTCTACTAGTAAATAGAAGGTGGACAAATCTTAAAAATAGAAATAGAAATAGAGTGGGCAAAAATGTTAGAAATAGAACATGGTTTACCCATAGAACTTATTTTCATTATATGGTTTACCCTACTTTTATAATTTAAAAAAAATACAACATAATTAAAAGTTCATCTGGAGCTATTTCTAAATGTCTAAAAAACCAGCTTAATCCATGTTAACTGGTCCGAGAGGGATCAAATCTTTCTAGGTGCAAACCTTTCTTCAAGTTTTGCACTCAAAAAAGAAGTTTGTACCTGTAAAGATTTGATCCCAAATGAAGAAGTAAACAAAATGAAATCTCTCCTAGTAAATAAAAGGTGGACAAATCAACTCCCTCCCTTAAATGAGGGTTCAATCTTTTAGAATGGGCAAAATGTTAGAAATAGAGCACGGTTTACCCATAGAGCTTATTTTCATTATATGGATTTTACCCTAATTTGAAATTTAAAAAAAAATACAACATAATTAAAAGTTATGAAATTCGGGACAAAACCACGGGGCAACGTTTTCTATTTATATGGCGAATAAAAGGAGAGATCCCTCAATTATGTTATATAAATAAAAGTTAATGAGAGTCGGTTGGAGGTACGGAACAATCTTTTCTATTTATATCGCTAATAGAGGAACAGATCGATGGACATATATTTATATCGCTAATAGAAGAACAGATCGGTCGATATTTATTTATAGAGCGTGGAGCTATATATCTGTTTATATCGCCAATAAAAGGACAGATCCATCATTTCGGTCAAACTTCTCGGAATCAGAAAGAAAGCAAGTTCGCTGGTACAGGGAAGAAGAAAGAAACGCGAAAGTTGGTAAGCCCAGAAAGAACCCTAAGCGAAAGTAACTTAGAAAAATTACATTTAACCGTAAAAATGGCGGTGGAAGGAACCGGGCCTGTTATTCCACTTCCCAGTCCTCGGCAAATGCTTAAAATTAACAAGGAGACCCTGAATGATGTAAGTTTGAGAGGTCCATCATTCACAGTTGTGACCTACAATGTTCTGGCAGACGTATACGCTACTTGAGAGCAGTTCCCCAACTGTCCCTCATTCGCCCTCAACTGGGAGTATCGCAAACAAAGGTTGTTGAAAGAGACATTACAGTGCCACCCTGACATCATTTGCCTGCAGGAGGTCCAACAGAACCATTTTAGTTCTTTTTTCCATCCAGAATTGGCGAAATTAGGATATGAAGGGGTTTTTAAGGAAAAGGAAAGACAACTCCGCATTGCAACTGTTGATGGTTGTGCAACGTTTTATAAAGTGAACAAATTTCACTTCAAAACTCAGTGGTCGATTTATTTGGGATATAAAGACAACATTGCCCTGCAAGTGATCCTTTCATTCAAAAATACCAATCAATCTCTATGCATAGCCAATACCCACATCCATGCAAATCCTAAAAACAATGATATAAAAGTACGCCAGGTTTATAACTTGCTCAAAGCCTTGGAGCCATATTTCTGGGATCAACGTCAACGTCATTTCATTTCTGGGATCAATTTTTTATGTTTATTTTGAATTGTTTAATTAATAAATAAAACTGAATATGATTTATTATTTTCCATTTTGTTATTTTTTTAATGTGTATTAAGTCTATAATTCAAAACTAAATCTTATGCAAAAATGAAATCACTTGGAAAGAGAGAAATAAAAGTACTTCCAAGGATAAAAATTAAAGTATTTTCAAAGAGGAAAATAATCTTGAGGTCCAATCCTTAATCTTCTTTGTCTTCCTAACCTATCTCACCATATTAATCTTTTTTCTCTTCCTAACCTATCCCATCATAGTAGACTAATGATATTAGTTAGACATAATGGTATTACTTAAAGATCATATTCACTACATTGAAAGAAATTTGGTGCATTTTACAATTTACTATTGAAGATTTTTTTCTCAACACCTTAAATTAATTCTTTGTCACACACTAACATTTCTTAGCACCTCCCATGTCTTGGAACATATTTGTACCTAGAACGTCTTGTCATGACACTAACGCCCAAGCTCATGGTGGCATGTGCTAGCACAACATGGAACTCTTCTAGCATGTGTTAGCATGCATATAGTCCCTAACATGCAATGGAACACCTAGGTTGAATGCATTGACATACATTAGCACTTGGCACTCAATGTAAGTTGGCATGTATTGGGACCCATTATTAGTGTCATTAGCATGCCCCTTTTGAAAAAGATAAAGTCCTGACTTACTAACCATATTATGTGCTCATTTCCTTACATTTCAGCTTGGTTCTAACTTTTGTTGCCTTGACACTTCTTGACACATATTAACATACCTTGACACCCTACACATCCTTAGCACCTGGCATGTATTGGCATATCTTGGCACTATTTGGAACATATAATTAGCACACCCTGGAACTCCCTAGCACACTTTGGCACTTCTTTACATGCCTTGATATTCCCTAGCATGCCTTACCAATCATTAGCATACCTTGTCACTCCCTCCTTGGCATGATAGCTAGCACTCATTAACACTAGACCCTGGCACACGTTCCTCATATTCATTAACTTCCATGAACTTTGACCTAGTGCTCCCTTAATGTTTTGTCCTATTACTCCTTAACACTCCTAAACGTGCATTAGCACTCTCTAGCACACCTTAGCAGACTTCACCATGGCATTCCACTTCATAGCATGCATAACAGTCCCTGACACATATTGGCACTTGGCACGTGTTGGTGCTTGGAAAGTCTTAGCATGTATGGAACACATTGAGATGCCTTGGTATGATTTAGAATGGTTTAATATTTAATCTATTTTAGATCAAATTTTGGAAAGTAGATGAAAAGCAACAAAGTAAGACTTGGCACTTAAAATGCACTAAGACTTTTCACTTGGCACCTATTTGCGCCTAGTGTTGGTGTGCCTAGCATGCCCCTCTTAGAAAAGGTAAATTGATGACTAATTGACACTCTTATGTGTTCATTTCCTTGTATTTTAACTTGTTTCTCCCTTTTGTTGCCTTGACAGTACCTGGCACACATTGACACACCCTTGCACATCTTGGCATGCTTTATCACTTGGCACATATTGTCATGTTTGACATGCCTTCGCACTATCTGGCACATCTTAGCATTCCCTAGAATGCCTTGGCACTCATGTCCTCACAACTAGACTTTACATTTTTTCACGACTTGGGAACCCAATCAAGACCTTCGATACTATAGTTCATGTGAAATTAAAAAAAAAAGGAAATTACCTAGCGAGAGCCGAGGTACAACTCTTACTTAATTTCCAACCATCATCACAATTGATATTCTTAGCATGACGATCAATTTCAATCACCTCCCTTAATTTACTATGGTGTAAGTGATCTACCCTCGCAACGACTTTAGAATCTTCAATACAAACATGGTGGCGGGATTTTTTGACATGTTCAGTGAGAGCTGAGTTACGGGACCGATTATGTATAATATTTGCAACATGCTCCCTCATCCTCTCCCTAAATTAAAGGTAGATATTGCAAGGTAAGAAACTAAATAGGTAGTACGCATGCTATGCTATTCCATAATACACTACCTTTCCCATTTATAAAATAGTTTCTACAACAATTCCGCTGCATATTAGTTATTTATGTTGCTATTTATTGAGATTTGGCTCTCACGGGGATTACAATCAACCTTTCCCCAAGAGATACATATGGCTTATGCAATTGGCATACCATTGTTGTTATTGTAACTAACATTTCATGATAAGAAGTTATAGTTGAAACATTGCCTTTACTTGTTTTGGCTTCCTAATTATTATGTATGGCATATATAACACCAGTTGTCCATTCGGATTCATACGTAACCAAATGAAAAATGATTTAACTGTTGCTAAATGAAAAAATGTGACAGGATAGGATTGGAGGGATTTTGTGCAAATTATAATGAAAAATAGAAAAGTGAACACCTGCACCTCCATTGCAGTGATAGTAGGGTTTCCTATTTATGATCTTCTAGACTTATTATTATTATTTATTTTTCATTTATTTCTGGTTATTTTTCCGTGGTCAAGGTGTTTCTCAAGTTTGTCAGCTCTGAATGCTAAACACACTTCTTGATGTCTTGGAGTGGAAACACCTCACATCTTAGCATAGGTCCAAGATCTATTTCTGGTATAATATTGCAGATTGTGGAAGATTTGGTAAGTGCCTACTACTGAAATCCTTGCCACTATGACCCAAGTGCTATTTGGCCACAACTAGAAGGTTAGTGCATTGGGAAAAAGATAATGTTGTGTGCATCGATGCTACACATAGGGCATATTTTTGCAAGCCCTTTTTCCCATCATGTGCAAGAGCAGTTTGCATATGCAATATGCACATAACATTCTCTTTTCCCAATAAAATAACCTTCTAGTGTTGCATGAGCTTATAGCCTCTTTAGATAAATGATTTGTCCAGAACATTTTCACTATTGGTTCGTAGTTATCTTGTGAGTTTAGTCTGATTGCAAGACTTTTGTGTTAACATTCCTTCTCAATGTTTCTGCCATAACCTCAGAGCTACTCGGGTTTGGGGTTGTTCCCTAGATATCTCTTGGGGTTTGGACCAACCTCCTGATATGTTGGCAACATTTCTATACCTCTAGCAGGTATATCACTTACCATAGGCATTTTTGTTTCTCCAAAATGCTGTTACTCTTGCAGAAGGGTGCATTATAATTTAAGATTCTTTCTCCCACAACTCAACATATTGTGTTCAATGTGGTCTTGTTGGGTGATTTCGATGGCTTCTAAAAACTAGTTATTAGAAAATTTTTATAACCTCTTAGGAAGGAGCTACTTAGCGGTGGCTTCCTCTCTGACACTTGTAGGTATTGATTGTTCATTTGTATATTGAAAAATTCATTGTCGGGGACTAATGTTTCAATTTTATCAAGTGTCTCTTGTTTCATATTTAACACAAGATGGACATTGCATGCACTCAATTCATTGGATCAAGGCTTTTTGTCTTACCTTGAATATTGAAAGCAAGTTACAAAAGCGATCCTTAAATATGGAGCATCATTGACAACAATTCAAGCTCCTCTCAGTGGATGTTTTCTAATCCCTCTTCTTCTACTCCTTCCCCTTGTCATCTTCATTTGTTTACAAGGCATGAAAAAGACACCCATTAGTCTAAATTTTAGTCCAAAAGAAATTGTAATGATAGTGGAAATGTTACAAGAATATTGCTATTATCACTAATGGTATGCCTATTCTAATGAGGGATGTCTTAAGCAAAGAGTTGTCAACACATTTTTCAGTGGCTGAGCAAAGGGAAGGAGAAGGTTAAAATGATTATAGTCAACAATCCCCACTTACATAAGTGGTTATTGTGCACTTCCCAATCCATGGTGGAAATGCCTCTACTACTAAGTACGGTAACTCTAACAATTCAAAAAAAAAATGGAAAATAAATCGTAGTGATAAAAATCCTATTTCACAAGATCATGTGACTTTTCTTAATTTCCCTTAAAAATGTTAACCTTTGGTCAAAATTTTAAGGTTCGATGAAGGATAAGGAACCAATGCAAGTTATGAAGGTCCGTCAATTCACTTTTTCTATTGACCACTCTTTGATAGTATTAAGTATGATGGCACTCTTGTTGACTGCTGTGGTCTTATTCCTTGGAAGTTTTTACCAACACAATTTCCATGCAAGCTATTATACATTGTCTTGAAACTTCCCTATTTTTGTAGAGAAGTTAGTGTCATGCTAGTGATTAATTTGAAACTGTGTTTTAGTGGAAAAATTCACTGTTTTTTGGTGGAATAATTCATAATTTATTCTGATCTTTTTTTGCAAGTGTACTAGTCACGATGATAAATGTGTGGTTTAATTCAGAGGGTTCTCAGTTCTTTCTAGATATGTTTTTCATAATTTGCTTTGAATACTTCTCTAGTGCTTTACTTTCATATTTTATCCCCTGCACAATTGGTCCTAAGGACCATGTTGTTATGTTTATTGGTTGTTTAAAGCGTGCTAGCTCAATGGAAGAGCACCTAATTTAGAAGTAGGAGGTTGGTGGTTCAATTCCGTCATGCCCTGATATTCATAGGGAATGACGATGATGAGCTTTTGGTTTACAGATGCTCTTTCAACCATCACCAATGAGCTTATGGTGACATTTTTTGACCCTCACAAAAATATGAAATGATGACAGTCAACGAACGCCACCATATATACGCATTAATAGTGACGAACATTAAAGGTCCGTCACCATAAATATTTTTTTTTGATATGAAATGGTAAGGGTCATTGTTTGTCATTATAGTCATTATTCGTGACGGACCTTGATGTCACCAATGAGTTTATGGTGATGGTCAATGAACATCACCATATATATGCAATAGTAGTGACGGCCATGAAAGGTCCATCACAAAAAATCATTGTTGTTCATATGAAATGGTGACGGTCAATATCCGTCATTATAATCAATATTCATGACGGACCTTGAATGCCACCACAACACATACTTTCAATGATGCCACCTTTGGTGACGTTCATTTTTTTGGTGACGTAGGCTATTGTCCATCACTATTTCTCATATTAAATGGTGACGGTCACCATCTGTCACTATAAATAATTCGTGACGGACCTTGAATGTCAACACAACACCTATACTTTCGGCGACACCACCTTTGGCGACGTTCAATTTTTGGTGATGAAAGCTTTTTTGACCCTCACCAATGAGCTTATGGTGACCATTTTTGCCCCTCACCAATGTCTCTTTTTCTTGTAGTGTTGTTTTGCTACAGGAAGTGTTGTAATGCTATAGGAAATAGGCTGAGAGTGTTTTGAGGTTGCAAATCATGGAATGGATGTGAGGAAAAGTAAGGTAAAGGTGTATCCAAATGGATGAGGTTTTACCCACTCCCTTGGCCAAGCTCAAAACCCTTTAAGGGCCTCTCTTGCACCAAGAAGGCTACCCATGGAGGCCATGAAGATGGGTTTCAAAATAGGGTTTTTGATGATAGAGTGGAAGATAAAATAAAGGCGAGTTGGGGTTCAAGATGACAACGCTGAAAGGGGTCCTTATATGAATTTGTAGCAATTATTGCAACTAGTACACACACTCAAGAATCTACCATTAACAGACCATAATTTTAAATAGTGGATAGATGACTTGAATCAAATTCTATTTAATCCTAAAAAAAAATCACCCAAAGCATAAGTCCAACCTATAACCTACAACAAATCCATGATAAATAAAATTAACACTACTTTATATTTTCCAAGAAATCATAACATAATTAGTTTTCTCTGTAGTTAGAGGAATTGCTCCTCAAGCTCCAATGGAAGGGGAGAGAGAGAGAGGGACTTCAAACATAATTTTTGATGATTTTCATATGCTAACAAAATGAAATGAAATCAACTAAGATACTGAAGCATAAAGGAAACATAAAGTTACACAAGAGAGACTAAAGACCATGGATTGGGCCCTAAACCATAAGCTTCACTCCTCTGAAATCAAATGAGTAGAAACCAAACAAAATTCTCATTCTTATTTCATACCAAGTATTTTACATCAAAATGATCGTAAAAAATATCTATGAATCTGAGAGAGCTCGCTAGCTTCCTATAAAAATCCAATCCTAATTAGCTCTTACTCATGTTTATTTATACTAATGAGAAGCTACCAACAACTCTGTTAGGATATTTCGACACATAGGAAATAGTTAAGAATAACTTAGTCTAGTGTAGAGTTAGGTAAAGTGTGTTTCTTTACCATGTACATTTGTAACTTATAATCTTGTAGAAATTAGCTGAATAAATCACTTATTCAATGGGGATTAACCTAATCACACATCAATTTCGAATTTCATGCATAACACATAATATCTTCTATAATTAATTGTCACATGCGGAAAGAATAGAAGCGATCGCACATCAAATCATCACACACATTAACACAGTATGTATGGGGAATGCTTATAGTTGAAAACCCCTCAGCTATTCTGTTATATTAGATGGAGATAACATGCAGCAATACATAGCACAATACTCCTCACAAGTACGCAGTACTATCTCACAAAGCTACACACAAACTAGCTTGGTTTTGAACAAGTCAAGGGTTCAAAACTCAACCACTAATTGCCTGCCTCTATTGTGCAATCAAGGCTGGTCTAATAGGAGATCCAAGTTCGAATCTCACTGGCTCCAACTGCGCAATTGTCATTGGTAATTTCCTCCAAGTGTGGTGCAAATCTCATTTACAACTAATGTCGCAACTGATAGCTAACTCAACCCTTTCATCTACCTCTTTCGCTTGTCGCCACTGAACTGTCCATGCACTGAGTTAAAATGATGTGTTATTTAGTTTAATAATGAGTTAATATTTTGTGAATTAAATAATATTTAATTCACACAACTCATCTCTAGTGTATTAGCCAGTTAAACTAAATACAACTAGTTCAACTACTTAACCAGAACACAAGCTCCATTAACTGTCGCATCAACTCCACCGAACTCCGCCACTTGAGCTCTAACTGAAGTCAACCATGCAATAGCTCAACTAACCCATAGGAAAAGCGTATTTCCTTCTGGCAGCTGCATGCCCCACATCTGGGGGTCAAACTGAAGTGCTCCAAGAGAGTAAACTGAAGTTTAGAGTCCAAATATTATTAAGGGTAAATAATATTTGACCGTTCTATTTTTAGTCCGCCAGTCTAAAAATAGACTTCGACCTAAATGCTAAAAATAGAGGTCCATATATTTTTACCAACTCGACCAATCATCCAAGAATAGCACATTGCAGCTCCCAGTCCATGATCCATATGTCTAAAAATAGACTTTGCACCAAAATTTTCCTGCGGGCCCACTTGGTGAAGGCGACTTCATTTCACCAAGCTCCATCATCTTGCTGCATTTTCAACACTCCCTCTCAGCAAGATATGGATTATCTGCAACCCCTATCTTGCCTCTGTGAAACTCGAATTTTCTCCTGGTGAGCACCTTCGTCAGAATGTCAGCATCCTGATCCTCCGTGGGAATATATGAAAGCATCATGATCCTCCGCTGAACATAGTCTATGATATGATGGTACCTGATGTCGATGTGTTTGGATCTATCACGAAAAACTAGATTAGCCGAGAGCTTGATGCAGCTCTGGTTATCACAGTAAATCACAGTAGGCTCCAAATGCAACCCAAACAAGCCGACCAGGATCTTCCTCATCCAAATAGCCTCACATGCAGCCAAAATTGCTGCCATGTACTCGGCCTCTGCTGAACTGAGTGCCACAGATATCTTCTTCCTGCTATACCAGGAAACTGCTATCGATGCAATGCTGAAGATCCCTCTTGAAGTGCTCTTCCAGTCCGTTGGGCTCCCTGACCAATCTGCATCGGTGAAGCCAGAAAGCTTCACTCCATCCTCCTGTCTATACCACAGACCATATCCCGATGTGCCACTGATATAACACAATACATGCTTGCCTGCTTTCCAAAAGAGCTTGGTAGGCTTAACCATAGCTTGCGAAAGCTAGTTAACTGCATAGCATATATCCGGTCGTGTATTGACCAGATACATAAGAGACCCCACCAACTGTCGATAGACAGTGGCATCCACTACCTCCGCTAAAGTAGCATCCTCCTTCCTCCAACCACCAGGAAGAGGAGTGTCAACAGGCTTGCAGCCTTGCATGTTGAACCTCTTCAGAATCTCCCAAGCATACTTGCTCTAAGAAACAAACAGTCCTCCACTGCGCTGCCAAATCTCCAATCCCAGTAAATAATGAAGGATTCCTAAGTCCTTCATCTCAAACTCTCGTGCAAGATCCTCCTTGCATGAAAGTATCAACTGCTCATCACCCATCAAAATCAGATCATCTACATACAGTACGATGATCAGCAGCTTCCCCTCCACCACAATCTGGTACAAGCTAGGATCCGCCTCACTCTTGGATAATCCAAGCACGGTGAAATAGCTGTCTATGCGAGTGTACCAAGCACGAAGTGCTTGCTTCAGCCCATACAATGATCTCTTGAGTCGGCACACATGCGACTCACTACTGAAGATCTCGAAACCTTCAGGCTACTCTATGCACACCATCTCCTCAATGACTCCGTTGAGGAACGCAGTCTTCACATCCATCTGATGGATGTGCCACCCCATCTGCGCTGAGAGAGCAAGGATCATCCGTATGGAAGAGTACCTTGCGACAGGTGCAAAGGTATCCTCATAATCGATCCCCTCGATCTGCGAGAAGCCACGGGCGAAAAATCTCGCCTTGTACGTCTCCACACTCCCGTCAGCTGCCTGCTTCACTTTGTAGACCCATATCGAGCCTACCACTGATTTCCCCTCTGGTCTTGGGACAATCTCCCATGCACTGTTTCTGACGATCGAATCATATTCTTCGATCATGGCATCTACCCATGCGGGCTCCTCCACAGCTTCCTCGAAAGAGGATGGCTCTATCATGACACACCCATTCACAGAGGCAAGCATATCACCATCACCGTCCGTGTGTCAGAAGTTGCCGATCTTGCGGGTGATCCTACAAATTAGACGCATCTCGAACGATCGCTCGGCTTACGCCAGTGCGCTTGTGCCCTACGATGGTTGGCGGCTTGCATGAGTGGTTTCTTCCACTCCATGAACCTCCTCTTGTGGCTGATCCACATCCAGGAGACTCATCTTTGGAAGCTAATGTATTTTTACACTGTACGCTACGCTCCTGCCAAAGAGAACACTGCATGGCTTTCTCCTCCTGAAATTTTATATCCCGTCGCACAACAATCTTGCGACTGTCTGACAAATACACCCGATAGTTGTGAGGTGTATCAGTGTACCCCACAAATATTCCAACCTCTGCGGTTGGATCCAGCTTCCTTCTTGCATCCTTCGTCACATGCATGTAGACAGGAGAACCAAAAATCCGCAAATGGGAAATGTCAGGCCTCTTGCCAGAATAAGCCTCCTCCGGTGTACTCATGCCAAGAACCTTGTGAGGACAACGGTTCTGCACATACACTGTTGTATTGCATGCCTCAACCCACAAGTGAAGGGGTAGGCCCTGATCATGCAACATCGCCCGTGCAGCACCCACGATCGTTCTGTTCTTCCACTCAGCCACCCCGTTCTGCTGTGGGTTATGGGGTGCGATGAGCTCTCTCCAAATCCCTTCTGCGCTGCAGAACTCCTTGAATTCAGCCGAGATGAATTCACCACCGTTATCACTCCTTAGAGCAATCACCTTCTTTCCCGACTCCTTCTCGACCAGTGCTTTAAACTCACAGAACTTCGCGAATGTATCGCTCTTCTTCGACATGAAGAAGATCCAGCACTTTCGAGAGAAATCATCAACAAAGATCACATAATACCTGTGCTTTGCTGTCGAAGCAACAGAGAAAGGACCACACACGTCTGTGTGAACTCTCTCAAGGATCGTCGTGGCGCGACTATCCTTCTCGTGAAAAGTGGCTTTCACATACTTCCCTAAAGTACACCCCTTGCACTGATCTGACTGCGCAAGGGTGCCCTTAGGAAGCCCAGTAGAAATCTGCTGCAGAATCTTCAAAGATCCATGGTGAAGGTGGCCCAATCTCCTGTGCCACAGTTCGCCCTCATCATCCCGGCTCACCACTTCTCCCGCTTTGCATGCCATAGTTGCGCAGCCATCTACCTGCAACTAATAAAGGTTCTTGGTTCGAACCCCTATCTTCCGGGTCTCTCCAGTAGTCTTACTGCGCAGGAAGGCTTTTCCTTCGCTGAAGACCACATCATACCCCTTATCCTCCAACATCGCCACAGAGATTAAGTTCTTCTTCAATCCAGGTACATGCATGACATCCCTCAATACAAAGGGTTTACCAG
The DNA here is from genome assembly GCA_034641835.2 of Pinus albicaulis. Lineage (NCBI taxonomy): Eukaryota > Viridiplantae > Streptophyta > Pinopsida > Pinales > Pinaceae > Pinus > Pinus albicaulis. Next base: position 44,013 of record CM076574.1, on the reverse strand, counting down.
ACTCCCTCTGAAAGGATATGGTACCGATACCAGTCGCACTGTATCTACCATCATCGCCCATCTCGATGTGCACACCCAAATCTTTGTCCTCCAGATCTAAGAACAAATCCTGATCTCCCGTCATATGAAATGACGCACCGCTGTCCAAGAACCACACCAATCCCATCACACTTGAAACCAAGCATGCGATCAGTGAAAAGTCAAGCTCGAACTGCGAAGCCAAAGCTTCTCCATCTGCAGATCTTCCCGCTTGCTTGTTTTTCTTCTTCTTCGGACAATTTGTGGCATAATGTCTGTGATCATGGCAGTGAAAACACTTCACCTTCGCCATGTCTTGCTTCTTGCCCTTTGCACCGGAATGAGAAGTTTTCTTACCCTTCCCCTTCTTTGCTTTGGCAGCCAAAGCGCAATTTTCTTCATCAGCTCTCTTTGATGAAGATCCATCCCTGGTAGTCCTCCTGATCTCCTCTTGCATGAGATCCGACCACAGTCGCTCCCATCCCGGCAAATTCTCCCGACCATTGACACTATCCTGATAGGAATTCCAAGCCTTCAGAAGACCAAGGAGAGCCAGGTCAACCAAGTCCTCTTCTTCGACAGTCACCCCCACACTTCCCAGCTCATCTCTGCATTGAGTGAACTTCGTGAGGTATTTTGCGATGCTGTCGCCTTTCTCCATCTTGATGTTCCTGAGTCTATCTTTGAGCGCCAGCTTCCTTTGGTCACTCTTGCTTTGGTATAGATCCGTCAAAGCTTTCCACATCAAATATGGAGAAGCCTTTCCATGCAGGCTAGATACAATGTGATCCTTTACGCCCTCCAACAGGATCCTTCGACACTTTGCTTGTTTCTTTCGCCATGCTTCGACTTCAGCAGGATCATTAGAAGTAGTCTTTGGAATCTCTTTCTCCACGAATTCAAACAGCCCATTATCATCTAATACAGCCTCCATGCGGTCCTTCCATGCAACATAATTCTAACTTCCTTCCAAGGCATATTCGAGTCGCAAACCGTTGAAAGACATTTTCGCCGCGGCACCAAGAACACAAATCTGCAAATTCGAATTTCACCACCAGCTGATAACTCAATCGCTTCCGATCTACACTTGACTGCAAGGGGCGTTTACCAGACCTTTCACTTTCCGAAGAAAGATGAATCCGGAGGCTACCTGGCCCGTATGCAGGCTCTGTCCGAGGAAATAAGTTTGCAATCACCGTAATAGATCTCGACAATTAACTTTGCTCCGATACCATGTATAAATTAGCTGAATAAATCACTTATTCAATGGAGATTAACCTGATCACACATCAATTCCGAATTGCATGCATAACACATAATCTCTTCTACAATTAATTGTCACATGCGGAAAGAATAGAAGCGATCGCACATCAAATCATCACACACATTAACACAGTATGTATGGGGAAAGCTTATAGCTGAAAACCCCGCAGCTATTGTGTATATTATAATGGAGAAAACATGTAACAAACTCAGTACAATACTCCTCACAAGTACTCGGTACTATCTCATGAAGTTACACACAAACTAGCTTGGTTTTGAACAAGTCACAGGTTCAAAACACATCCACTAATTGCCTGCCTCTATTGCGCAATCAAGGCTGGTCTAATGAGAGATCCAAGGTTCGAATCTCCTTGGCTTGACAGCGCAATCATCATTGGCAATTGCCTCCAAGTGTGGTGCAAATCTCATGCACACTAATGTCACAACTGATAGCTAACTCAACCCTTTCATCTACCTCTTTCACTTGTCGCCACTGAACTGTCCATGCACTGAGTTAAATTGATGTGTTCTTTAGTTGAATAATGAGTTAATATTTTGTGAATTAAATAATATTTAATTCACCCAACTCATCTCTAGTGTATTATCCAGTTAAACTAAATACAACTAGTTCAACTAGTTAACTAGAACACCATCTCCATTAACTGTCGCATCAACTCCACCGAACTCCGCCACTTGAGCTCTAACTGAAGTCAACCATGCATTAGCTCACTTAACCCATAGGAAAAGCGTAAATCCTTCTGGCAGCTGCATGCCCCACATCCGGGGGTCAAACTGAAGTGCTCCAAGAGAGTAAATTGAAGTTTAGAGTCCAAATATTATTAAGGGTAAATAATATTTGACTGTTCTATTTTTAGCCGACGATTAAAAATGAAACCACTGATAATCACAAAATAGAGATATCTATTTTTACCAACATAAACCAATCCTCAAAGAATAGCATCACAAGCTCTTTGGTCCATGATCCATATGTCTAAAAATAGACATAGTCTAAAATAGACTTTAAGCCAAAAATAGCCCTGTGGGTCCACTTGGTGAAGGCGACTTCATTTCACCAAGCTCCATCATCTTGTTGCATTTTCAACATGAAACACATCGCTTTCTCCACAGCACATCAATCAAGGCTGAACTTTATCTTTAAAACATCAAGTAAGTATCTTTCATTCTATAATCAAATTTGGTTAAATGACTTTGTTTTTGCAGTGAGATCTATAAGCTGGTTGGGTTACCAAGAATCGTTGCATGAGGAGGATAGTCACAGTCCTCGAAGAAAGTAAAGTCATGAAAAGTCTATGAAGGATTGGAGACATCAAGAGAATATATGATAAGCTGAAAGAATTATTCTATGCAATAAATAAGGTTATGTCACTTAGACCCGATTTACACAAAATTGAGGTATCGAAGAATGAAGGGATATCTTCATAAGATCTCAACTGTGAGATCTGGGAAAGATGATAAGATGGACAACGTAACAAATGGACAAGAAAATTACCTCATTCAACTTGTGGTCACTATGCTAGATAGAAAAAGACAAATCTAGGGACAATCTCAATAGGAGAAAGAAAGGAAGCTCGTATCACCGAAAAGGATGGAGGAAGCTGAAGAAAAGAAGTTCAAGGAAAATCACACAAACTTATGAATAAGGAATTGATTTCTGTTGGAAGCAATGTAGCATCCTGATCGACGCATGGCAGGAGCTCCTGGTAAATCAGCTCCGGGGAAAAACCTCTAATAACATTACTAATGGAAAGCAGTTATCAAGAGAAAGGGTCATCATGGAAACATATTTCTGGGATGTGATATAGATGAAGTAGGCCAAGAGAATGAAGCTCTTCATTCCTGAGAAATTACTACAAGATGACTCAAGGGAAACAAGGTATGATGTATGTATATATTTATATGCTAACATTGGATGTTGTGAAGTCATGTCATATAGTTGCAGGTAATGAACTTCTGTATTTTGAAGTATGAACTGTGGAGGAGTATCTCTCAGTGCACGGATAGATGAAATCAACATAATATGTCCTCATGGAATATGAGGTGGTTGTATATAAACGAGAAACTAGAAAGGGTGTAAGTCCCCGGGAATGTGCAGAGAGGAAGGAGATCATGAAATGCAACCATGTCAGGAGGCAGTTATCATCAGAAAGCCAAGAAGATGTGACTAAGATGGGAGGATATGTAGACTCTGACAAAAGTCTGGTAAAAAGACCCTTGATAAAACATATCATTAGGAGATGTGTCAATCTATATGAAGGATGTCGATACCCACAGGAAGATGTCATGGTGAAAGATCATCACTAAGGTAATTTTTATGCTAAAAGTTCATATGTATATGTTTACCTGAATGAACTTGTGCAGGGTTGCTAATCATAAGAAAGGATGCATGATCCTTGGAGATGATTCAAAGGAAAGCAGCATGGCATAACAGTGGACCAGATAAGAAAGTCTGATGAATCACTTTCTGATAAACAACATGACTTAGGATGAAAGTGATGGATGATATGTGCCCTATGAAGCTGAAAGTCAGAGATTCCTCAATATCAAAATCCATGACATCGAGGACAGGAATTCTTCATGAGAAACTGGGTGTCTCACCATTGTTGTTGGAGGTCCTTGGTTAAGAGGGAGCCTGATGATAAGTTTATTACTTGGAAGAAACTTGGTAATTCCTAATAATGAGCTTAGGTACATTCCCTTGTGGAATAGGTCCTCCTTGGTTGAGAGGGAGAGATAGACACATCATTCTGATCTTGGGAAGACAAAATGGAGGATTAGGTAATCATCTGGCATTTGATGCTCTTTGAGAATGTGTTAGGGCATTCAATATAAGAGTAGTTGGGGACCAATATTATTTGAGGGCCAGCTACCCAAGAGAAGAATAGTCCAAGAAGGTCATACTTTGGGAACACCCAGGTGGAGTATGTACCTTGGAGAGACAATGACGAAGGTGTCTATAATTCATGTGTCTCGCCAGAATTGAAGCCCATTGTATTGTTGAAGCCCAATCCAATTTTTCTTATGAGATTCTTCAGTTTGAGAGTGACCATGTACCTGTATGAATACGTCCCTAGTTAAGAGGGAGTGTTGGAAAATGTAACTAGGTCGGTCTTCATATTGGTTATGGATTTATGGAAAGTAGAAAAAAAAGATGATTAGTTGGTACATCAACTTACAAGGGGTGTATTTTTCGCATACAATCTCCATTTGCGGTGCATAACATCTTGTTGGGAATAAATATTTGAGGATTACAATTTTTATATGGGTTGAAGGTATGTAAGGCATTCCTTTCCCCCTAAAATGGTGAAAGAACATCATTTAGGGCCTCAAAATGGCCCCAAACATTTAGGATCCAAACAAACATAGAAATCCTAACAAGAAGATAGAGAATTGTGTAATCAGTGAAAGAGGTGTATGGCCAGAAATATCCACCTGGATCAATCCTCCCCCCTTAGGAAGCAATGCTACCTATTTTTTTTTAGTTCTCTCATTAGATGGTGAAATTTTTTCCAAATTTGGCTCCTCATGAGCCACTTTCCTTGGTGAAGAGGATGCCCTATTTTGACAACCTAGTAGAGATGTATGCTCTACTACCAAGTATCCTTTGTTTTGGTGTCCATAATATGTTCCATGTTCATTGCAATTATGATTTAGTTCTATTTGGGGGGGGGGGGGGATTCTAAACCACATTGAGGTGTCCAATAAAGGATAAAAATGTGATTGAAGTATTTTCACGTTAACTATTGGGGGAAATCCAATGAAAGCGGGGTTACTCAATTCAAAAGTGTAACACCCTTTTTTAATCCAAAAAAATTGTAATATCTAATTAAGATTGATAACGTTGGGATAACCAACATGTATATTTTTCCAAATTTCAACTAATGCAAATATTCATCCTTATTTAATATATTGCTAAAGTTGAAGAAGAGAGAAACCGAAAAAAATACTAATGACTAAGTCATATGGGGGATTTTGGGGAGTTTCTTGTCTTCTCCTTCTTCTTCTTCTTCTTTCGGAGAAGAAACTGTAACTTTTATTAAGAGAATAAAAATTGCATTGTGTAGACACACCAGGTGTGTATACATATATAAGCTTAAATATGTCATATATAAATAGATACATCGAACTGAAGGGTTTGGTATAATTTTATGAACCTTCAATCAGTGCTCTATGAGAAAGCTCAAATAAAATGGCAATTGTTCATGTTTTGAAATTATACATATAAAATCTCCAATAAAAATAAAAAAGGAAGTAGATATAACCATTGCAGAATAAAAAAATTGTCAGATCCAAACTTTGACTACATTATGAAGATAAACTCGACTGCATAATATTAGGTTCCAAAAAGAGTTTGCATGAATAAACATTCCTAGTGCTACCTTGAACCTAAGAAAATTTCCACTTTCCATGCTCCAGATCTAGGGCCTCTTTAGATAATTTGCTAGGATCCTGGTTGTGTTCCATGGAATAGATAGGATGCCAATAAAACGCGTTCAACCCAAATATTTGGCCTTGGATGCGCCACAGGGTGAAATCTGATTGGGTTTAAGAAAAGGGAATATTCCCAGTATATTCCACCTGCTAACTGTACCTGCATGCTGACTGGGCATCCTAGTCACCCTATTACAAAATTTTTAGATATTTAGGAAAATGAACAGAACACGATATCTTCCTCATACAACATCGGTTTTTCGAACCGTTCAGGACGCCGGAATCGCAACGACAAGAACTATTCGGTCACTCAGGTTCGGTACATTTTCAAGCACTTTCAATTTTTAGCAAAACACGTGATCTCCTAATCACACCACCCCACTAGGAAGATTTTGGACCCCAAAAGCTCTTTGGATTACTGAACATGAAGATGAGGAGACTGTGTCCCCACTCTTCCAGTCTTTATCCACTCAAATTTCCCTAATTTCATTAATTGGAGCTTTTCATGAAAAGACAATTTTTTCCTTGATTATGTTGGCCATCCATTGTACTCTTTGACACTGTCATGCTGCACATTTTCTAAACTTGCAGAACAGCAATCTAACTTTGCAGTAAACATATTGTTTCTACATTGGTCTATAATCAAAGGAAACTTGGAATTTTTATCACCTTGCACTCTGTCCTTACGACGATTTTTTGCTGCTTTTGCCTTGAACTTGTGCCGACTCTTGACCAAGTTTCTTCGCCATTGTACCATGCCTTTCATAAACCAACAATGAAAATTTCTGAATCATGTGCCTTCTTTGCCAAGTTGCTTTTTCCTCTCTTTGACCTTTGCAACTTCTTGCACTGACACCTTATTTTCTACACCGTTCAACACCAATGTTGACTGCTGAAACTGCTTGTCATCTTCTTTCAAAGACAACTTGGTTTCAAACTAAAACAAATCATTACATATATCAGCATTTGTTTGAAAATTATGATGTAAAACATCTCTTTGTTTAATCATCATCAATGTCAAGTTTTGGCTTGCATTGACTAGCCTCTTCATTTGCCCTGCATTAACTAAAAAAGTGTTTAGTTTCTTACGATGAGCTCTCACAATATACTCCTTGCCATCTTTGAATAAATGGTATTTGTTCTCATGGCGATGAAAGATTGCTTTCTTGTCATACAAGTAAGGACTGTCCAACACCATACCTATTATATCAAGCGGAACCACATCTAATTCAATTGTGTCAATGAAATGTGCAGTTATTGCAAAGCGCAACATGCACTTCTTTGAAACCTGTAAATTTGCATCCTTACAAATCCAACCAAGTGGATATGGTTTTGGATGTGGAATGGTCTCAACATTAAGTTTCTTGACGAAGCCTTCAGAGATTAAATTTTCTTGTGACCCACTGTCAAATAATGTGTAAATCTTAGTATGTTTGGATATGACCCTCACATGAAACAACTCAATTCTCTCTTCTTCATTTGGATCTTGTATGTGACAGTTTGATGTACTATAATTGGGTTTAGTTTCAATGTCTTTCCCCTTCATGTTCTTTAGTCCCATAGCTATGATTTTCATTTCATCTCCTGAATCTGACCCTAAGTCTTGTTCAGCTATTGCAACAGTTTTGGGTTTATCCTTGGCTTTCTCATTGGCTTTCAAACTTTCTGGTTTTAACTTTGGATGAAGTTTCCAACAATGGTCTTCATCATGGCTAGTTTTAGAACATTTTTTGAAAAATAATTTTCCCTTCTCTTTTCTGATATTTGCATTTCTCTTTTTCTTCCATTTTCCTTTAAACTCATTTTCCTCATTCTCATCTATGTTTTGTTTTCCCCTTGCCTCCAAGTGTGTGGCTTTTACGCAAACTTCATCTAGGCTTGTAGGGTTAAACATGAGGATAGTATGTCTTAGGTAGGTATGTAAGCCTCATATATACTTGCGCAAAGTGTCTTGGCTCTGCAAATCTACCCCTAATAAGAGAGGTCTTCTCCTAAATTCTTGGGTATAAGCTTGTACATTTTGTCCTTTCAATTGTTTAAAAATTTGCCAGTCCATTATGGCTTTCTGCATGTGAGCTAAAGGATAAAACTGTTGTTTTATTGGAGAAATGGAATCAGTCCATGATAGAATAATCTTACCGTGCTTCTTGATCTCCTCCTTTGTCTTGGCTTCCCACAAAAAAAGTGTTGCACCTTCCATTCTCAATGAAGCTAGTTGGATTTTGGTATCATCATCATGAATGTTTTGGATTCTCATATAGACCTCCAATTTCCTAATCTAATTATCAAGCTTTTCTGCATTGACTTCACCATTAAACATTGGAAATTCAAACTTAACATCAAGTTTTAGAAAAGGAATTTTACTATTATTCTTTGGCTTGTATGGCTAATGTACTGAAGATGAAGTAGAAGATGATGAGGATGAAGATGAGGGTGATGATTGTGACTTTCCACTATCTCCATTTCCTCCATTGCCCTTCTTTTATTTATCTTCATCATTGTGGCCTCCTAATGATCCCTGTCCTTCCTTGTGAAGTTTGGACCTTTCTTCTTCTAGTTTCCCATTCCTTTCTTGATAAAGGACTCTAACCATCTTAGTCAAGTCAAGAAATTCTTTTCTGTACACTCTTTCTTCCTCTCTGGGATCCATCTCTTCATGGATTTCTCCTTCTCCTAGGGGCATGCTTAATGTTGCTTCTGCTTCTTTTGGAGGTGAGCTAGGTGGCGGAGAATGTGGAAATATTACCCTCCTTTGCTGTGGCTCACCTTGAGAACCTCTTGCTTCAACCAATTTTCCTTCTCCTCTCTTAAGCTTAAGCCTAGTAAGCATGTGAACACTTGCAAATAGTTAAAAAATTCTTTGCACAAAAAAACACCAGAGATTAAACTCTATCTCTGATACCAACTTGATCTGAAAGGAGTGTATTAGTATGTTGTGCTAATTTTCCTTTCATTAATAAAAACATGTACAATTTGTCTCCATTGTTTGCTTAAGGAACGAGTATTTTAACCATGAAACATAGATGAATTTGTGATTTTTAAGCATGAAAATAAGCCTAAGTAACACTGTACAACAGTGTATAACAGAGAAATAATAGCACACATAAGTTTTACATAGTAGGCATGATGAAGTAGTTCACCCCTCCTGGGCTACATCTGTTAGTCCAACTCCCAATGGCATGTCCCTCTTTTTCATTATGATCAAAACTAAAAATACATGTGTTTAGAAGCCTCTAATGGTTTTTTGTCTGCACCAATGACTCCAGAATGCTAAAATTAGTCTAGGTAGACTCTCGTTTCACCCAAATTGGTCGAAAATTGACCTCCCAAAGCCTTTTCCCAATCTCGGCTAGAAATCTCCACTAATTGTGGAGACCTGTAGTTAACTGCAGTTAATTTGGAAATTATCCCTAAATTTTAGTTCGGCGCTAAATCCTCCGCTAGAATAAACCGTCGCAGTTAATGTAAGTGGTTAGGGGTGGGGTGGTCACAAGCTGACCCCCGCCTTAAACCCCGTGGTTTATGGTTTTGAAAAGCCGCAACAAGGGAGCGGAACATAGAGGCATCAACATTTTGAAGACTGTGCCATTTAAAACCATGCAAATTGCGCTATGTGACTGTGTTTTCTTTTGCCAGAGGTTACGGTATAATACAACTGCCATATTGTATTTTTATGTCACTGTGACATGTGACCTCAACCACGAAAACCGCCGAAGTAAAGTTTTTTTGTAGCCGCCTGGTTAACGGTTTTATGTCGGGTTTTAACACATTACATGTGACCACTGTTTTAGGGCCGCCGGTGGGTTGGGACTGCCGGCGGTTCCACCCCTAATGGTGATTCTTTAACACTTTAAATTTATGCGACTAACCATATGGGTAAGAATTACGTGGTAGCCCAGACGGTGAAGACTCTTGTGCGCACGCCAGAGGTCACAGGGTCGAATCCCCCGATTCCACCAAAATTTACACTAGCCTTCTGGGGACACGTGGCAACCTCCGGACTTGCCATGTGTCACCCATCCAACAGTGCCAATAAAACACGTTCAACCCAAATCTTCGGCCCTAGATGCACCACATGGAAAAATCTGATTGGATTTAAGAAAAGGGAATATTCCTAGTATATGCCACCTGCTGACTGTACCTGCATGCTGACTGGGCATCCTAGTCACCCTCTCACAAAAAGTTTAGTTGTTTAGGAAAACAAACAGAACGCGATATATTTCTCATACAACATCGGTTTTCCGGACCATTCACGGTGCCGAAATCGAAATGACGAGACCTATCCAGTCGCTCAGGTTCGGTACAGTTTCGAGCACTTTCAATTTTGAGTAAAACACATTATATCCTGATTAATTATGGCACCCTGAGTCAAATTTCTTTCATTTTCTCATCTATTTGGGACCAAAAAGAGAAGGATTATTCGGCTCAACAATATGGTGAAGTGATAAAATCTTATAATGTGCTTCTTAAGCCTCTATCCAGAGCATGGTATCTGGTACACAAGTCTCCCTCTCCCATGTCTTTGCTCTCTTGAATTTAAAATTTGATTTTATTATTTTCTCACTGTTTAGACTTCCTTTCAAAATTGAACTACTTCCCACAAGGTTTAGTTTAGTAGTGAAGGCAATCCCTTTCCTAGTTTCCCACTAGATTCCAATCTCTCGAGAGCATATGCCCAAGCGTCGCGAGCCAATTTTCCCACATAAGTAGGCTTCTTTCTGGTTCAACTCTTATGGCCCGAGGGCTATTAGTCATGTGGAAGTGCGGCCATATGTAATATCTATCTTGTTGAAGCATCATGTACAAGGAAAAATGTTGCACCATTTTGTACTCAGGCAAACCAAAATCATTGATTCCCAGTAAGCCAAAACTAGCTTTTTCACGTGTGCCATATGTGTGTGTGGGCATGTTTATGCACATATCTTTCTCTAAGCTAAGTATCATATATGAGAGTTGAAAAATCGAGACTTTTCTAACATTTGTAGGTTACAAATGCCAATTTTGTTTTCTAAACTATTTCAAACTTTGAGAAGGGAATTTTACTTACTGTGTTGACATTTTCTTTAATCCAAAAGTGTGATCTACTTGATAAGGAATTAAAATGCTTCTTTTTTAGATATATTTGTAAAATGTAGAATGGAAAGTTACTGAAAGTTTGTCATATATTTTAGAGCCCAAAAAGTGTTAGGTTAAAAGATATAAATCATAGTTTAGCTAGTTAGCATTCAGTTTGAGATTGTAATCTGTCAGTTGTATAGACATTTGTGCCATAGTAGTCCAATTTTCAAACATAGAATATTATGCATATTCTATCATTGCAACAATCCATAAACAGATTCATAAGGTATACAGACATTTAAAAATACCAAGAGACTAGTTTGAAGTCAACTGATACTTGTTTTTCTTACAATTAGTTTGTTAGTTGATGCTACCAACCTCGTTTTGTTTGCAAACAAAACTCATCTCAATTGCAACCTGTCTGCTAGAAGGATTAGATTATCTTTAGATATCTTACTACAACCGAATGGTCTCTATGCATTCTATGAAACACATAAATTGTTAAAAACTATTCCCAAACAAAGTATCGTTTTTAGATTAACTGGATCATCTCTTATGAAATACTCTGAAATGCATAAACTGTATACCTCCCTCAAACAAAATTATGCTTTTAGATTACAAACAAAATTGTATATATCTAGAGGAGTGGGTAACTATATATAATTGATTATAACTTCTTTGGAACTAGAATTCGTTTTTAGCTAGACCTTTCCATTCCAAACTTTATCATACTTATTATTATTCCCAAAAAGAAAAGAATAAATAGTCAATATAAAGTTTCAACATAATTAAATTGTTCCAACGTAATTTACTGAAAGTAACATAAGTAATTGTTTGTAATTTTAATTTCATTTTGGGGTGTTACATTTGTGAAGTTGAATGGATTTATGTCTCACTTAGATTGATGCCTACAGATTGTTGCAACAATAGGTTGGTTACCACTAAGAACTATTACATTAAAAAAATTGTGGTTTTTCTCCAAAGATTTTCCACATATATATTGTGTTTCATGAATTGTTTATGAGATTATTTTCTTATGGCTCTTGAATGTTTAAATAAATAAATAATTTCTTATACTGATACACCACACCCCCCTCCCTCTACCCCAATACAAGAGCGATTCCAACATATTTATAGTAAATTATTTATTTATTATTATTGGGTAGTTGATTAATGTCATTGAATTACAAAGGTCATAAATGTTTGGTTTCTATATAATCATGTGAATCACGATGACTATATAGATGAGGTGGTCAATTGTGAGACTTTGGTATTGTATGGGTTGCTAACTCTTACATCAGATGATATCAAAGCAAGAAGAGCCTATGTAATGGAAAAAAGAAAACAACAATGAGGAAGATAATATTATGTTAGCATAGGATAAGATGATGTTGAATAAAGAAGATTTGTTGTTAAACTAAGAAAAGGGGAAGAAAGAACCATTCATGAAGAGTTGGAGACAAAAGTTGTAAGATGTAGGAACAAGAGGACCTCGTGAAGAAATAACTGGTTGAAGAATGAAGAGATTAAAGAATGGTTGACGCTACAATGGTCTTTTTTTTGGCACACCAATGATCTTTGAAACTTAAATGAAGAGTTCATTGAGGCTAGATTTGTAATATTTATGTAGAAAAATATTAATGAATAAAAAATAAGAGGCTAAGCACATTGTTAGTATTTTTTACCTTCGAGTCTCCACATTTAATTTCTCATGTTTATATGATGATATCATTTTTTATTTAAGACAAATTATTTTTCAATTGTTGTTGTGCATAGTTAACTAACATCTTTAAATGATATATGTCATAGATGTTATTGAGTTTTTGTATAGTCATGTGATTCATGAAAACTGTCTAGAAGTGGTCCATTATTAAACTTTGACATTGTATAGGATGGCTCCTCTTGCATCTCTTTCTCACCCCTACACATAATTAGTACCACTATTTCCTTAAAAGATTTATATTAAATTACTTTTGAAATGTTCAAGTCACTTCATAATTTTTACTAAGGTAGTAGTTGATTTTCCTTTAATTTATTACATGTGTATTTAATTCAATGACATCCTTTTCCTTTTTTCTATGATTGTCTTTTAAATTTTTTTCATTTAGTTTTCTATGATTTTCTGACAATTATATCCAAATCCATGATGTTTGCATTAGACATAAAATATATTTACTACTAGCACAACTATATAAATTAAGTGGTTAGTAGACTTCAAAAACACTTACCTAATGATACATCTTATGTTGCCAAAAAATTTCAAAAATCATAAAAACTAACTAAATTATAACTTCATTTGAAATTATTATTATCATTATTTATAAAAATAATTAATATATGAGTTCAACACATATACATTTAAAAAAAAACAAGTAACAATATTCTTAATAATGAGGATTTACCTCACATATATCTTTTAAATTGTCTTAAAGATCAACCACATTAATTGATTTAAAACACATTGACAATATCAAAAATTTATATAATAAATCCAGAAAATAAATCTTTGAAACTATAACTAATAATGATATGACACATATTCATATAACCTTCTATTTAATTAATCAATATATATATATATATATATATATTTAAAATTATAAAATAAATACATCAACTGAGCTATGAAATCTAAAACATTAATTATTAACCTTATTTCATCGAGCTTACCCCTTTCAACTTATATTATTGTCTCAAATTATCTAAATTAATATAATTAACTGATTAACATTATATTCTGAATTTAAAATAAAACACGTTATTATAATGAATAAAATAAAAATAAAAAAATTAAAACATTGTGTTTTCAACGAACAAATAATTACACATCAGCACGTATCCTCGTAATACGCATGACCGCTTATCCTCTTATATATCTTGAAAGTGAGGAGATACATATCCGTGCTTATCCATCCATTTATAATATATGCTTTGTTATCTTTTGTAAAATTGGGATTTGAGATGTGATAAATTTAAAATTATTTGATTATGAATTGTATTAGTTGGTTTAAAATGTGTTTATAAAATTTGTTCAGTTGTGATGTTCACGGAATTTTTTTATATTTGTTATAATTTTTTATATATTTAATATTTTTTTTTTATAAATTAAATAATTAATAAACATTGATAAAATTAATTATTATTATTATTATTATTATTATTATTTTATAATATATTTTTTATTTAAAAAAAAATAAAAAAATTATTATTATTAATTGTAAAAAATATATATAAGTTAAACATATATATTAATGTTACAAGATTTGTTACAAGAGAGTCTGGGAGGAATATTGAGATTATTCAAAAACAATTTATAACGTAGGGAAATACTTCCTCTTTTATTTTTTTGATCGAATCTAGTTTGTCCCCCATTGAAAGTACGGCTATGTTTAGATATCTCATGTATAAGAAGAACCTTGACAACATGGAATAAAAAAGGCTCCCTAAAATTGCTTCTAACTATAGTCAAAACCCCCACCTTTGCCTTAAGCGTGGGTGGCATAAGGATGCTCAGTCTTGGCTCAACCATTGGAGAATTAAGGAGGAGCTAAGTATGGGAAGCAAAGATAATATAAAAAATACTATTACCTCCAAGTTTAAGGACAAGTTATGGGAGGATCAGACGCTGGAGGGTAAAAGGAAGCTAAGATACTATAAGTAAGTGATCAACCCCACCCTTGATAATCAAAATTATATCTTTCCGTTGTCCAGCAATAAGAAAAAAATGAACATTGCCAATATAAGAAATAATTCCCATGAGCTTCAGAGTGAGACCGAGCGATGGTCTATTCACAAGATCCCTTGGAATGATATAATCTGTAATATTTGCAATTATAAGCAAGTGGAAGTGTAGAAAAGTTAACAAGAAATGTGTGTCTAATTTAATTTTCCCTTAATTAAATTTGACAATAAATTTTAATCTTATCTCATAATCACTTGTAATAGTTAACTGAGTGTGATAGACTCAGTTAGCTCATGAAATTCGAGTTGAGGGTGGTTGGTGAGACATGTAGAGTGATTCTATTTGTTTTAAAGTCCAAGTTGTAGTTAGTGTATTAGTTTAATGCGTGAGAAATCAGTTAACTCAATTAAGTGAGTTAAAGTCGGTCTAACTAGTTGTAACTGATTGTTGCACTAGTGAGAGGTCAAGTGAATTAAATCAAATTTAATTCACATGCAGTGATCTGTCAAGTGATTGATGATTTACTTTTAATAGTTGCATGCATGCCAGTTCTGATGAAGACCCGATTGAGACAGAGGTTAAATGGATGTTATCTATTAGTTGTATTATTAGTATATTGTCGACGCGCAATTAGACAACCATAGGATTGCCCATGGTGTATTGCACAGTTTTGGAAGGTTGAATTTCCTAATTAATAGGGATCAATTGTTCTTAGAATTGCACAAGCAAGGCAGGTTGAGCAGAGGTAGGAAATTGGCGGTCGATTTTGTCCAGATTAGTGTGAGACAGTTGGTAGAATGCAATAGACTCTTGTGAGAAGATTCCATTGTATTGTTTCACGATTCCTTGGTTGATTATACAATAAAGATAGAGGGGTTTTGAGCAAAAACCTTTCCCGAGGAAAAATATTTGTGTTGTGCGATTGATTTGCTTCTTTCTCTTACTTGGTGTGATTGTACGATCATGTTTATTTTCCGCAAATATTGTAGAAGGATTCAGTATCTTGTTTTACTATATTACATGATCAGATTGAATCCATTGCTGTAATTTCTACAGGAAGATGAAAAACACTTCCTTTTAGACTGCCCAACTCTTATTCACATTCGCTCTCAATTCCCTACCATCTGCCACACTTCCAATCATCTTGACCTATTAAGAATCTTGGAGCACTTATTTCCCTTCTCTTTGACCATAGAAACAAGATTTTGAAGAATCAAACTTAGATTCTTTCTCCTCTCTTAAGATCTATAGACCACATTGGTCTTAGTGGGCGGTAACCATCTTCATCATCGTCATTATAGAGATTTTCAATTTCTAAATAAGTTTTGTTATAATATCATAGCTCACTAACACCACATACTAAAAAATACTTATCTCTATGAATAAGAATAAAATTTATTAGACGTTGTTTTTCATTTCAACCACTATCTTCTTTGATGAAGAGATCTCCAGATTATCCACAATGCGATCAAACAACGATCAACGTTTCAAATCCCAACGGGGATACATCTTCAGGACAAACCTCTCGTTGGAAACACAGCTTCCTTCATTAACGACTCAGATGATTTCGTCAAGATGATTAAGGAGGAAAGGGTGGAAGAGACTGACATCTTGGTGAGCTTTGATGTGGTTTCATTGTTTACCAAAATTCCATTAGATGAAGCAGTGCAGGTTATTAAGGAAGTCATAGATCAAGAAACAACCAAACTAGCTGAGATCTATTTACGATACACCTTCTTCAACTTCCAAGGTGAATTTTATGAGCAAGTATCGGGTGTCGCAATGGGGTCGCCACTCTCGCCTATTGTCGCCAACTTGTTTATGGAACACTTCGAGAAGAAAGCCCTTGATTCTTTCCCCTTAAGTCTAGCTTAGTGGAAAATATTTGTGGACGACACCAACATAAAGTGGATGCATGGTAGGGAAGGTCTTGATAGATTCTTTAATCATCTCAACTCAATTTCCTCTGAGATGAAGTTCACTATGGAGATGGAAGAAAACAAGAGCATTCCTTTTCTGGATGTCCTTGTTACCAGAAAGGATGATGGAACATTAGGGCATCAAGTGTTTAGGAAGAAAACGCACACTGATAGTTACCTTCATGCTGAGTCTTACCATCATCCTACTTAGAAATTTGGTGTCCTTAATACTCTTGTTGTGAGAGCTATGAAGATATCCGATGATGAGCATCTAGGATATGAAATCGCTCACCTGACTTTTGTTTTTAAAGGTATAGGATACAAAGAAAGTGAAATTAGAAAGGCCATAAAAAGAGCTGAAGATTTGATCCTGTCCAAAAACCACCTAGGACTTCAAGAAAGGAGTGGTAGGGTTTTTCTACCATATATTAAGGGTGTTACGGATAAGATCGTTAAGGTGTTGAGAAGAAATGAAATTTTCGCACAATTTTCAGCAGCAGGAACCATTAGGCAAAAAATGCGACCAGTCAAGGATAGCATTAGTCATGATCAGCTTAAAGGTGTTTACAAGATTGATTGTTCATGTGGAAAAAGTTACATTGGTGAAATCAGGCGCCCTCTTCAAAAACGTCTTAAGGAGCATGGTGCCGATATTAAACATGAACGATGTCGCACTTCAACCCTTGTTGAGCACTCCTCAAAAACTAAACATCACCTATGTCTGGAGGATGCCAAGATCATCGCGAAGGAAGAACACTATTGTAGAAGAAAAAATAGAGAAGCACTCGAGATTATGAAGCACCCTCATAACATTAATAGGGATGGAGGATTCGAGATTAGTGATAGTTGGCGGCCTCTAATTCGACAGATGTACTCCTAGAACGTGGCTTATACCCAGGTACTATATCACATGTTTGCCTCTCCTCCATATAGATTGAGAGATCTTTAGATTTTTAGATTTTTAGGTTTCGTTTTTTTGCGAGCATCTAATTAGATTATTTACTTTTAATAATTATCCTTATTAGTTAATTTATATTTCCTATTAATAAAAATTAATTAGTTAGTAATTATTATTAGTATCTTAGGCCTTAGGAAGAATAATAATAGAAAATATAATTACTAGTCACATCTAATTTTAGTTAGAATTAAATTGTTATTGTATTAATAATGATTAATGAAATCGACTTATAATAATTATAAATAATAGCCAAATTTATTTACATTCATTTATTATTAATGAATATTAATTAAAGTTAACCATTATTTATTTTTATTAAATTAATTTGATTAATTAATTAGTCCTAAAAAGAATTATTTGAATTATAATTATATTACTTACAATTTAGGAATGATATAAAATTTTTATATTAATTAAAAAATCTTAGATCACTATCCCTATAATTTATAATTATTATTATTTAATAAAGCATATATATCATTAAAATAAAAATAAATTTTATTAAAAAATCTTAATAAAATTTTCATCACTTACCTTATAATTTATTAATTATTATCACTATTAAAATACAAAATTTAGTTATTTAGAATTAAGCAATGTTATAAGAAATAAAAAAATTAAAAAATCACTTTCCATATAATTCAGTTATAATTATTATATTTTTTAATATAGAATATATTTTAGTAAAAATAGAAATATATTTATTAAAAAAATTTAATAAAAAATCACTTTCCTTATAATTTATTAATAATTAATATTGTTAAAATAAATAAAATTAATAACATCAAAATTTTAGTTAGAGTGTCAGCTCTTTCTCTTCCCATCTTTTCTCTTTATTTAAACCTTGCTCTCTGCGTCTTTTTTTCACTTTTCATTCACTTCTCAGCTTGTTCTGAAGATGGATCCCCATTGGGTTTGAAACGTCGACCGTTGTTTGATCACATTGTGGATAATCCGGAGATCTCTTCATCAAACAATAACCACAGAAGCTTAAAAACCACTATCTTCTTATATAAAAAGTTTAAAATCATTAAAAATATACACTCATTAAAAAGTCAACATAATATTTGTGAAAACTAAAATTAAATAAAAAAAAATAACACGTTACACACAATCATCCAAACTAAATCTAATTAACATATTAAATTTGAGAGACATCCTAAAAATCTCAAGAGCTGGACTCCGATTGTCTGGTGATTCCTCCCTTGCATTTGATTGCCTTCGGCCTATTGTCTTTGTTTCTCTCTCCTCCCTCTCTTTTTATTCTGGTCCCTTTGATTTGATTAGGGACTAATCTTGAATAATAAAAAATAATATATATATATATATATATATATATATATATATTATTATTATTATTATTATTTATTATTCAAGATTAGTCCCTATATTATTATTTATCCCTTTTGCCTTATTATATATATATTTTAATCATTTTACTATTTAACTAATTAACTACACTTATTATAATATTTATAATTTTTTTTTTAATATTATTTTTTATTATTCATTTACCTTTTTAATATCTACTTCAAAAAAATTTAAGATTAGTCCATATACTATTATTTACCCCTTCTTCCTTATTATATTTATTTTTAATCATTTTACTATATTATTATATTTTTGGTTGACCCTTAATAATATTTTAAATTATCAAAACCTTTTTATTTTTAAACTAATTAACTAAATAACGGCTATCACCGAGCAATAACGCACCCGTACTATTTAACCTTGTGCTGAGTATGAACCACATTAGATGATTCTCAATGTGAACCAAATCTTAAAAATGTGATTAATCCCAAAAACATTCATCTATATTAAATTTACTCTAAAAATAATAATATTATTAAATATTAACATAAAATAATATTATTATTAAATATTATCATAAATTAAGAATTTTAAACCCAAAAAGTAAAGCTTTTTAGCTTTTTCCCTTATTTATAAGGCGCATATTATTTATTTTGTATTTAAAATACATTTTACAATTCAATAATATATATTGCATCTATCCTCTTTTAAGGGGATTAAAACTTATTTTACTTCACAATGTTAATGTATGTTGTGTGTCTATCTGATTGATATTTATGTTTAAACTCAATATAATGTATTTATAACACTAAAGGTTCAAATACTTTTAAAAGGTTCGAAGGTCAGTGGTTTGGTTTATCTCCACTTGGTTAGTGGCGGGTTGTTATCGATGATCACTGTGGTTTTGACATGTTTATGGAAATGTTTTTTAAAGACTCATTTTTCTTCAACATCATCACATGTGGAATTTTCAAATTGCTTACTTTAAGGGTGGGTGATATTTTTTTGGGCGCGAGGCTGGTTTGTTTCCATCAATAGAAATACTTTTAAAGGTTCGAAGGTTCAAATACTTTTAAAAAAGTCGAAGGTTAATCCTTAATGAAAATCCTGTGGTAAGTCTCACTTAATGATATGTTTGTTTTGATAACTAGCCTTTATCGTTTCTGGTTGGTTAAAATCGAAGAGTTAAATATCCAAATTATTATGCTGTAATGTTATTGTAAATAGGTTTTAAAATTTTTATATATTTGAGAATTTTAATATTGTTGTTTAGGTGATGTTAGATTTTGATAAAGTTTTTATTAAATATTATTTATAAAAAAAATGTTTTTTTCTATTTTTAAGTTTTTTTTAATGGATTAAAAAATTATTTATTTGAATTTTTATAATATAAATTTTTTTATATAGTTGGGATGAAAACACTCTGATATGGTTTTGGTAAGTGGGAGAGATCATATATTTTACTTGTGTTAGTAAAAATTCAAGGGTTAAACATAGAAATTATTATTTTGCTTTGATATTACAAATATGTTTTAAATTTTTCCCATACTTTTAAAATTATATTTTTGAAGATTTTTTTTTAATTTTTTTTAAATATATATATATATATATAATTGTTGCTTTATTGATGTTTTTGTAAATTTGTTATTAAATATTATTTTATAAAAAATGTTAAAAATGTTTTGTTCACTCTATTTTTTAAATGTGTTTATGTAATTATTATTATTTTTTTATTAAAGAATTATTCATTTAAATTTTATAATATAGATTTTATTATTATTATGATTTTTTTTGCAATGTTTATAAAAAATAAATTATATTTTATAAATTTGGATTTTTTTAAAATAATACAATGCATATTTATAGTTGGCATTTAGAAAATGAATAAGATTTATCCTGGATTGTAAAAAAAAAAAGTAAGAATCTTTAAAATGTTATGTATACATTATCAAAGCTAATAAATTTACATTTAGAAAAATTGGAAATCTCTCTCTCTCTCTCTCTCTCTCTCTCTATATATATATATATATATCCTTTTATATTTAAAGATATCTTAATTTTTAAAATTGTATGTGTACGGTAGCAAATCCTAGAAATTTTCATCAAGCAGATTGTCTTTTCTTAGATAATTGAAAATGTCTATATAAATTAAATTATATCTTTTTATATAAATAGAGTTCTTTTAAAAGAGTTTTATGCTATCCTTCCAAGCATGAAATTTTCTTCCATATGTTTTCATGGTTATAATTTTATTCTTTTTCTCTATAATCTCGCTAGTTTTGAGAAACCTGTTAGGTTTTAGACTATAATTATATGAGAGGTGTGTTTGGTCACCTTGTAAAAGTTCAATCTATTTGGCTTTAGCATTTCTAGCTTTTAAGAGGCTCCAGTTTCCTTGTAGTCATGACTTTAGAGTGTTGTAACTCTCATTGTGCCATTATGTAACCATTTTTCAAGTAATTTATGTTTTATTTCCCTCACTGAAAAATTAAAGTAAAATGAAATCCATTATAACATCTTATTTTGTAGGTGACAAAAATACCTCATTTCTCATTGCTAAGAAAAGTATGCATATGGAACCACAACCTCTTTGATATGTATAGACAAAATTTGAGACTGCATGGAGATGGGGCACTATATTTTTCGTAAGTTACACATACATCTATATGTAGAATGTGATGCACTATGTAAGAACTTCTAGAAAGTACATTAAATAGAGATCTCTTTAAGCAAACAATGTCATCCAAAACCTATTGGTAAAGCAACCAATATACAACAACAGTAAAATCACTTAGTTATGTTCTTGGTGTTCACCCTAATGTGCTTGATTTCATTCAATTGGCCTAGATTCATTCTCAGTGTACCCAGTAATGCTCTTACATGAAATAAGACAGAAAGCAATATGTTGTTTGAGGAACACCTCATAGGAGTAAAAATGGGTGGTTTGGAAAAACAACCCCAGAAAAACCCTACATCTAATCCTTTTGTTGCTCTAATCTTAATTAATTGAAGTTGTTTGTTGTGTTGTTGAAAATAGTTGACTATTTGTGTTGTTGGGTTGTAGAACCAAATTAAAGATAAGGTTCAACTTTTATATGTTTCCCAAATTCAATTATCATGAAAATTTTATGTTTTGTTTCCAAAATTAAGCTAACATAAATAATTTTTTGTTTAAGCTTATAACATAAATGAAAGTTTGCAGGGATTGCAAATGGTTGTTTGAGAAATATTGATATGTAAAATTGTGAAAATCTTGATTACTATTTAAAAACTCTATATTTTGAATGTAAGATTTGGATTTTTTTTCTATTACAAATTTTGTGCGCTAAAAATGAATATTTTTTTTAAACCATTATCTTGATTGTAATTAAATTTACAGCGTTGTAAAATTTATAAATAAAAATTTATTAGTATTTGTGTTATTAAAAGGTTTTTTGAAATTATGTAATTGATCTCCAATTCTAAAATTTAGTTAGGAGCATGCATTGAGCAATGGGCTCTATTTTTTACAAGATGATCTTCCAAAATCTTCTTCCTTCAATGTCTCTTTGCACTTTTAGGGGCAATTACTAGTTTATATGATAATAATAAATGGAATTTATATGATCAAGTACCCATTATTTAATTACAACGTTTCAACTTAGTTACAATAAGTTACTATCACTTTTTTTTTTAGCAATTAATATGCCCAAACATATATTTTGAAAAAAAACAATATGTATGTGTCATGCAGGTATTTAAGAAGATAGTTCATATTTGTGATTTGCTTTAATATTATAATATTACAATTCAATATTCAAGTTCTTTGAAAGATATTTTTTAAATTAGATAGTAGTTCATGAAAAAATAACATACTTTACTCATATACTTAAATAGTAGAGAGCTTTATTGAAATTTAATTTTTCAATAAAATAATTTATTTTTAAATTCATTACCAAATCAAATATTAGATTAATGATATCTTAAAATATAGTTTTTCATATTAAATATAGTTTAATATTATTTATTAATATTTTATACATATTTAAAATATACATTGTATATTATTTATTAAATAATTAGATGCACAACTAGTGATACATTTGATTATACATTATTAATTTATTGTTAATTGTTGAGAGGTCATATCAGCTCTCAATTATCAATATATATTTATGTGAAAACTTTAATATATATATATATATATATATATATATATATATATATATATATATATATATATATATATTACAAGATTTATAACTAAATTTATTGCCATTTTATTATGGAGATTTTTAATTTATATATTAGTTTTGTTATAATATCATAGCTCACTAACACCACATACTAAAAAATATTTATCTTTATGAATAAGAATAAAATTGATTAGGCATTGTTTTTCATTTCAACAACAATTTTCTTATAAAAAAAAATTAAAGTCTTTAAAACAATATACTCATTAAAAATTCAATATAATATTTGTGAAAATTAAAATTAAATAAATACAATAACACCGTGCACACAATCATCCAAACTAAATCTAATTAACATATTAAGTTTACTCTAATATTATTAAATATTATCATAAATTGAAGATTTTAGACACAAAAGTAAAGCTTTTTAGCTCATTAAAAACTCAACATAATATTTGTGAAAATTAAAATTAAATAAATAAAATAACACCTTGTAACAACTGGTTTAATATTAAGTGGTGATAAAATGCATTGTTAAGACATTAAAACAATTAGTAATATTTATATTGCAAATGATATGTTATAAACATAAATTAATTTTTGGATTTAATAAAATTAAATATGGAAGTGAATTTCAGAATAGAGAAATAGACTCATGGTAAAAAGTAATTCAAGATTGTGAGTTAGTTGAACAGAATCAGTGCAAACAATTACTCCACCTCTAGGGATAAAGGGGCTATCCCAGTGATGAAGGGGGATTATGTTTGGTAACTGAGAGAAATTTGGGAGAAGAATTCCTGAACTGGTGTTACCTAGTGGAATACTCCAATCTCCAATTTTTTAATATTTCTGGAATCAAGGACTGGACCAGATTGTCCAGAGGTCTATTCCAGAATTTTTGTTAACTCTCAAGCTCAGACTTGGAGCAAGGGGGAGAGTGAGGACGTGTCGTGGTAGGGAGGAACTGCATCAGTCTGAATATCGAAAGACAGATAAGTATTTTACTTTTCTGTTATTTAAAGTTATGGGAATAGAGAGAAAAATTATTAGGAGTAATGAGGTATAAATCTGTGTATGTTTTGTTTTCTAGATATAGAAAAGGTATAAATCTATCTATGTTTTATTTTCTAGATATAGAAAAGGTATAAATCTATCTATGTTTTATTTTCTAGATATAGAATAGGTATAAATCTGTGTATGTTTTATTTTCTAGTTATAGAAAAGGTAAAACTGTGAAATCAAGTACTATTGAAAGTAATAACGCGGAGAGCTATTACCATAGAATCCTCTAAGAAAGACTCTGTGATGGTTGCTCTCTGCTTCCTATGATAATACACAAACATAAATGGTCCGGTCATAGCTTCTTTTTATTCAGATAAGCAAGAAATAACACTAGTACTTTTTCAGTAAAGAGAGAACTTGTTATGAGTAAATGTAAAGATGCAATTTTCACATATTTACAAATGGAAGTGTACTGGTACAACATTAAAGAACAAAAGGTAGAAATTAGTTCTATGGAAGAACTGTAAATTATTATATTGTCAAGAGCAAAATTCCAATAACAAATATACAAGTAATATTTCTTATAGAACTGTACATTATAAGGTGTATGGAACAATTTCAAGAAGCTGAATTAAGAAAACTCTATGAAGAAGAAAACAAGAAAAGTGCAGTAGTTGTACTCCAGACAAGTGTGAGAACAGGAAATACCCTGGTAAAAGTTCCTATTCTCATTACTTACACTTATATTCGTAGCATTACATTATTCACAAAATTCCATAGCAGAAAGATTCCAATTAAAAGACTATTTGGGTAAAAAGGAAGAAAATACTGAGCATAATTTAGAAAATAGGAAATATAAAAGAACTTGTCAGCTCGAAGGCTCAGGAGGATTACAGAGCATTCATTGTAGTATTCAATCTATACACGGACTTGAGAAAAACATCGCTCCGGTCGATTTCTAAATACAAATTGCAGCATGCTTGAGAATTGAATAGAACTATCATAAAATAATGAAATGTTAAGGAAGGTAGTAACCTCAATTATTCCACAGTAAAATCCATAAGTTTTACACAGAGAATTAATCCGAAGTGTAAACAGCACAAATGTAGTTTTCGATATGCTAAGAAGGTAAATTTCATACATATAACAGTGCTGGAGAGAAGTTGTGGAAATCATCCCGTAACTATATTATAAGTCCATTTAAAATAAAAACCCCAAAATTCTTACAGATCTGTTGTAAAGATTAACACGAAAAAAATGGATGATAATAAACCAGTGTACCTATTACAATGGGTTCCTAAAACTCAGTGGAAAAGTCTGAGTTTGAAAACATGAGGGTAAACCTCTTTAATTATTAAACATAATCTCTGAACCAGAAAGGAATTGCATGCAAGTGGAACGCTGGAGCCAAAGACGACCAGATGCAATGACAACGGTGCCAAATAAAATCATGGCAGCAATGAAATGACTGGGAATTGAGCAAAATAGTTATACTAGCATTAAAAAAAACATCACAACCGAGGTTTAGAGAATACTTGAGAATGATAACGAATGAAGGAAAAATATAATGAAAATCAAACAAAAACATAGTGCTTATGTACCTGCATGAATTCTCGTTAAGTGCTGGACATTTCCACCTGCAAGAGATTAATGAAGAAGGGATTAAACCCCAAGACAGAGATTGATTTGATTAATAATCTGTGAACAAAAGATTGTATAGTAGATAAATATTATACCTCTGTGGAAAGAGAGATGAGCCACATCCTGGAGGAGTCATTCTAGTGCGAAGAAAGGATTCCGAGATGGGAAACCAGCAGAACAGAGTAAAAGAACTCTGATTGGGCAAAGCCGAACCTATCTCTTGGATTTTGTTTGTGAATGCATCAAAGTCAGAGAATAGCGAAGTAAATCCGGATGGAAAGAACCGTAGACAGCTACCATCTCTGCTCGGCTTAAGGCGCAAGCCTGGCACACCTGCAAGCAATGTAAGGAAGGACCCTAACCAATAAGGAGCCAAAGCACACTGTTGCAGAGCCACCCAACCCCAGCGGTCTCGGCGCAAATGAGCCTAACAGTTAGGGTTTAGGGGTTAGTTCAAAAACCAACTTTGGATAGAAATCACATCAGCCGTAGATCTAAAAACAATCCGACGAAGCAGTATCACACATGTGTCATAAGCTCGGAACCAAATGCACCTTATGGGTACAGGAAATCTGCCGGAGGATTAGAACAAATAAATACCAAGTACCATAACCATCGGCGAGGTGTAAATCAAGACTTGGTGTAACGCATAAGACCTCGGCAGAAGTCATACGTCTGAGTGGTGGTTGAATGTGACAGCCTCATTAAGAGTTAACTAGCCACAACCAGTTAAAAGACAATTGGCTTATTTGTTTATTTTTATTTTTATTTTTTCTTGGCAAGAAAGACTTAATTGTAATTGTTCATGAAACAAAAGGGTTATTTTATTTTGTTATTGAGTTAATAGGAAGAACAAATGAATGAAAAGGAAATCCTTTAAGTTGTTGGTGAAAAGTTTCTAAGAATAGGAGGTGGTTGGGAACAATTGGAAAAAATAGCTACCTACCTCTGGAGATAAAATGAAATCCCAAGAGAGAGGTAGGGGTTCTGTGTATTTTGGTAAGGAGGGTGAAGCATTTTCTAGAGCTGGGTGGGAGACCAGTTGAGAATAGCTTCTACAACCCTTGTGAACCAGATTACCTGTTTGTGGCTGGATTGGCCATCCAGAGGTCACAGCAGAAGAAATATCCACTGTTACCCGTGGCGTCGTCTAGAATTCTGGAGCTAGGGGGTAAGAGGAGGACGTCATTGCCTCCCTTGATGGTTGGGAGGACCACAGTTTAAAGGATTTTTGTTCCTTTTTAGATAAGTATTCAATAACTAGAATTTTATGGATTACAGGTTATCTGTCTTTCTGGAAAATGCAGAAAAATTAGTCTGCTTATGGTTTTTACTGGTTAAAGACTTTTCTACTAGGAAGTTTTGAATGTATTAGCTTTGCCAAGGTATCTGTCCAGCAATTCTCAGTAAACTGGAAGTTTCCGGATAACCTAGTAGGCTAATACTCTGTGTAGTGGAAAGAAAGATTGTATACTAGACTTAGCTTCCTTCTATTTCTGTAATAATACTATGCGTAGCGAAAAAAAGAGTTGCAAAGCTGGATGTACTTTCTTTCATTATAAGATTCTTATTGAGACGTGGCAGGGGTTTTATATTTTTATTTTAAGAACAAAACTCTGTGAATAGATTAACTATGTTTATAAAACGAAAGGAAAATAGGGAGTACAAAATTTAGTACTGATTTAAATCTACTGTCCGAGTAAACACTGTAGTTGTAAAATGAAAGACAGGAAAGAAAACAGATATGCATGCAATAGTAAACAACGATAAATTTACTTTCCAAACAGTTTTATTAAAGTAAATCCGAATTAAGGAGGTACAGAACTTGTAAAACTGGGTCTGGGTCAAAACCCTGCCTTGTTCCTATTCGTTTAATAAAAACTATACGTAGCCCTTTAAACGGCGGACCGGTGCCATAAGGCCTAAGCGTATTTTCAAAAAAAAATTGATTAGTGTAAATAGCAGTGTGCAAGACAACCATAACCTTCTGTCTCAAGTCACGATATCAGAAAATTTCTGTGCAAGACAATGTACAACAACCTACAAAGTTGAAACATACAGAACGAACATAAATATTTAGCGCATTTAACGACTACCATCGAATTGGACAAAACGATATGTATATGTGAAACCATAAAAAAAGTACACTGCATAGTTGAGACAGTACCCTGAGCAAAAAACTTATAATTCAACAGAGGAAGAACACCCAGTCAATGCGCCATAAAGAATAAAACACTGAGATGGGAGGCCCATATGTGCTCTCACATTTTTCTTACTCTGTTCCGGCGAAAGAGGTCAATAGAAGAAAAACAAACTTATAGCTAGCTCCTTAAAAAGAGATATACACAGAATGCAGTGGAAATTCTGTCTATCAGTTGATAAAACTCGTAAAGGGAAAAGAACCCTCGAATAAGCAAAGGGTAAATGGTTACTAGACTAGGGTATTACAAACAAAATAACCGACAAACTTCGATGCCTCGGCCACATTATTTAGAATCCTGAGATAATTACACAGTTCAAGAAAATGCCCATTCCATAATAGTCTCATAGATTAAACTGAGACGAAGCTTAGAGAACTATTACAACAAGTGAACTTACACTTTGCGAAGCTAAAGAAAAACCCTAGGCAGAGTAACCCAGTTTCAAAACATATTACTTTGCAAGCTTTTGGAGCCATGGCTACCAAATACTCGTATCAGCACAGGGTACCTGTGATTGGAAGGAGAAGTCGTATTAGCCACCGAAATAATTTAAACTCGAGGAGCTGAGGGAAGGGTTTTAAGAGGTTCTCTAACCTGCAAGCAAACAACCCTGTTAGTGACTTAAATTAAACTCCCAGGTCAGTTAAAAGATTGGCGAAAGGAGTACTCTGAGCTAGAAGGAGAGTGCCTAAGACAACTTACGTGTCGATGGATACAAATATCGCGAAGCCTGACCATTCCCAGAAAAAATGACAAGGATCAAAAGAAATATACATAAACATGCAAGAGCCAAACCGAGATTACAGCTTAGTGTTGAAAAAAACCCTGATCTGAACGAAAGCTAACGAGTAGGTTCCCATAACTGTTGAAATTGCGTCGGGGTTTTTTGGAGGTTAGTTTCCTCGTGCAGTGGAGAGGAATCTGCTCCATAGTGAGCCGAGAAACAATCTGTGAGGCTACTCATGATACCGGGGTAACACACAAAAAAAAAATTGGAAATCAAAACCAGAACTTAGCCAAGCAAATCAAACTGGAAAACGCTGGAAAGGCATGTCGAGGGATGCCTACCATAAAACCAAAGGAAATCATGCCAGATAAACCAGAGAGGAGCCAAACCTGCTAGCGCGCATTGGAAGAGCGATATTGCTGAGAAACTAGGTCGACTGGTAGAAGACTCCAGTTGTTTTCCCTCGCTAACTCCGAAGAAATTGAGACTTGGTTTACATCTGTCCCAAAAATTTAATAGCCTTGTACAACAAATGCCAGAGGGGTTGACACCTACGCCTTGGCGAGAGGAGTTAAGCGCCATGTGGCAAGATCATCATTCCAAAACAGGACCTTGCAATTAAGTTCAATATTGTATAGGGATTCGTTGTTTAATGCGCAACAGAGAGTTCGAGATATTCGACTAGGGTATCATTTATACAATTCTTGCACCGGTACATAGATATGATATACGCAATTATTTCTGCATTCAAAACACACATAACATTCCCATGTGGGGCTATAATCAAGTTTAAACCATAGCTTTCACCAATTCATATATATATATATATATATATATATATATATATATATATATATATATTTGCAATGCTAACCATGTCATTTCAGAATGTGTGATAGGTGATTAAATTGTATGGTTAAAATCTGACATATATCTGGGTTGTGATAAATATAGGTGTGAAATATTTTTTTATTTTTTTTAGTGTGAGTAAATAATTGTGGATGGAAGTGACAAGTACCACCAAAGTTAAGAGATGTATTAAATATATGTATGGCAGTGACGTGGCCAAGCCATAACCATAAACCGATATATATCTATATATACATACGTTAAGATTTACATTCCTCCATAATAAGATTATAGCTGTGGAAAGGAAAATATTATATATAACAAGCATGAAATTAAGTATAGGCAGCATTTATAGTTGAGACAAATTATGATAATATCAATTTAATCTATCGTAATATAAAATTTTTTATTATCAAATTTACGGTTATATAAATTGTAAATTTAATTAACATATTAAGTTTACTCTAAAAATAATAATATTATTAAATATTATCATAAATTGAAGATTTTAGACACAAAAAGGAAAAGCTTTTTAACTTTTCCATTATTTAAAAGGTATTGATTATTTATATAGTATTTAAAATACATTTTACAATTCAATAATATATATTGCATGTCTATCATGTAAAGAGCAATACAATGTATTTACTTCACAATGTTAAAGATAAAGCGATTGAATTGTATGTTGCGTGTCCAACTCATTGATACTTACTTTTGAAGTCAGTATGATGTGTTTATAACACTAAAATATCATAATTTATGATAAATATAAATGGAATTAAAATCAAATAATATTTATTTATAAAATTTTATATATCAATTTAGTTAATATTGGAGTTGTCCACATTATTTTTTTTAATTTTTAATGGATTTTACATAAATTAAATTTGAAAAATAAATCGGAAAATAAAAAAAAAAATAGTCTAAAAACCACGAATAACTCAAAAGTTTGGTACGATTATGAAAAATTACGGCAAGATTTTTGAAAATCTAGATTACGATGGTTAAACCCGGTGTTTTGGGTGATGGTGCTAAATTCATTTCCACCATCAAAAATGAAATTAAACACTACTTTTAAACTCAGTGTAATGTACTTATAACACTAAAATATCATAACGTATATGATAAATATAAATGGAATTAAAATCAAATAATATTAATTTATAAAATTTTATATATCAATTTAGTTAATATTGGAGTTCTCTACTATTTTTTGAAATTTTTGATAGATTTTATATAAATTTGAAAAATAAATCACAAAATTAAAAAAAAAATTAGTCTAAAAAAATCCACAGAATAATTTAAACATTTTAGTAAAATTATGAAAATTTTTGGCAAATTCTTTTGAAAATCTAGTTTACAATATTTAAATTTCAATATTTTGAGTGATAATGTTAATTTTTTTTATCAAATTCAAGAAAAAAAAAACCACCCACTCTCAAACTATTCTATTACGTCAATAAACAACTCAAAGAAATCACATTAAAAGCAACTAGATTAATATTATAAAAAATAAATTATATTTATTATTAAAATCAATAATTTTATTTCACATTTATTGATCACTTGACTTGACTAGTGACTTCACCTTTCCATCTCCCATTCAATACGGCAAGATCGCCGCCCCACGACGACTAGCAGTCAATACGGCTACTTTCTTCACCTTTCATTCGCCAATTTCCGACGCCTGTCAAATCTCTCATGTCTTTTATACGCCCTCCTCCTCCCCATTTCAAAAGAGTTGTTAAACGTCATTTCTTTACCCACTCAGAGCATCTTGACCACTGCTCCGAGACAAGTAGGAGTCAATTCCTGAACTTTCCTGCACCTTCCTATCTCCCGTCCTATACGGCTATTGTGCAGGAATTCAGAGTATGAGACCTGCTCTACCTTTATATTATGCGATGAAGCCATCCCCATATTGAATTAACCACTTTAATGACTTGCCTAATTAATTTTTGATCTTATGGTCTAAAATTGAAGATGCTAGTATATCAATGAATGAAAATCAAAATCATAACTTCTTTACATATCTAAATCATATGTTTAAACCTTGATTAAAATATTTTTTTTACCAAATCATATTAAAATTTTATTGTGTGTTTTATGTATCACTACATATGAGGATTAGAGAAAAATAAAAATAAATATCAAATTAAAAATAAAAATATATTGACACTTGGATGTTGTTAACTAAAATGTGTCCCATAACCTAAACTATGCTTTATTTTTATGGTGGCCAGAGCTGTTGTAATGCTCTTGATTTAAATTTAACTTTTAGGGAGGTTTTATTTATATTAAGCATTGAAATTAAAAATATATTGAAACTAGGTTGTGTTCCTCTTAATTAAGGTATGTGTTACAAGTTAAAACAATTATGGAAGGTTTTATTTATATTAAACATTTTATATTAAAGAGTAAAATTAAAAATACAATGAAAATTTAAATATTGGCATGTCGAGTAAAACATGGTCTAGAGGGTGATCTTTGAATTATTGCAGCCCTCTCCATTGACATTTTAATGTAACTATAATAGTATTTTTTTAATATTTTGGTATGTAATTTGTGTTTTTAGTTAGTAGGTTTTAATATAATAAGATAAATTTGATCATTAAATTTGTATTTAGGTATTTAATTTTTTAATTGGATTTAGTCTATTATTATTATTATTAAGTTTTGATTAATGTAGTAAAAACAATCTTTTCTTTATAATAATATAATGGTTTATTAAGAGTTTTATAATATTAATAATAAATTTATTAAGTTTATAATAATATTAGTTTTTCATAGTTTTTAAACCATAAAATAGTTTTATAATTTCTTTAATTTTATAACAAAATAGTAATAGTGATATTAATAATATTAATAATTAATATTTTAATATTAATATTATTATTTTTAATTGATTAATATTAATAATATTAATTAATAGTATTATTTTTCTTAATATTGATTAATTATTTATTAATATTGATAATGTATTAATAGTGATCAATTATTTATTAATATTATTAATATACTTAGTGTATTAGGGTAAAAGTATATATTGACCAACAATGTGTTTTTTTTTTTTTTTTTTTAAATTTTAGGTTATTTTATTATTTTATACATTTATACTTTATAATATTAAGTTTTTTTAAATTTTAATTTTCATATTTTTATAATATTAACTTTTCTAATTTAGAACCCCAATATTATAAACTCAATATTAAAAACTGTACAATAATAAAAATGACATTAATAACATTAACATTTTAATGTACACTAAAAATAATATTAATAATTAGTATTTAAATAACGATGATTATGATTTATACTAAAAACTATATTAATAATAAAACTGACATTTTAGTTATTAATAACATTTAAATTATAACAATAATATTAATAACATTTTATTAATAATATTAATATGATTAATTACATTAATATTGTTAATATAAATCCTATTAACATTAATATTGATAAATAATATTAATAATGATTTCTTTATAATAATAAATATGTTTCTTATTAATATTCCTTTTTAAATTATATTCACTCTAAAAATATGATGATTAATATTATGAATGATATTACTATTGATACCAAAATTAACACTATTAATATAAATAGTATTAAGATCATAAGTGATAAATAACTTTATTGATACTAAAATTTACACTATTAAAGTAAATAATATTAAGATTATTAGTGATAAATAATAATATTAAGATTTGCATTGTAATCATTCTAATCAAGCATGGTAAAACAAACTCAATCATGTCCATACAAGGTCAAACATTGCCATCATAGTTAATCATTGTCACTCATGCTCAAAAATACTCAACCATAGTAGCCTATGGTCAAACATGGTCAGCCATAGTAGTCTATTGTCAACCTTGCTCAACCATAGTAACCTATGGTCATCCTTGGTCAACCATTGTAATAATTCCAATAAAACATGGTAAAAAAAACTCAACCATGGTCATATATGGTCAAACCTTTCCAACATAGTTAATCATTGTTACTCATTGTCTTAATACAAAACATTACTTAACCATATTTAATCATGGCTATTCTTTATAATACTAACGTTAAGGTTTAATATTATTCCATTGGGTTTGCAATGTTAGGATTTAATAAACCCTAGGGTTTATTTTGGGTTTATACTATTAATTCAAAGGATTTATAATGTAAATCCCTTGGGTTTATAATATTAATCCTAAGGTTATTAATACTTTGGTTTATAATACTAATACGAGGGTTCATAATATTCCATTGGGTTTATAATGTTAGGGTTTAATAAACTCTTGGGTGTATTAATATTTTGAGTTTATAATATTAATCTCAAGCATTTATAATATGTATCTCACATATCCCTTGAGTTGTTTTCATCCGTTTGGTTTCTAATATTAATCCCTTCTATTTATTAATAATTTGAGTTTATAATATTGATAATGCTTTATGTTTATTAATCCATTTGGTTTATAATATCAATTTCTTAGATTTATAATGTTAATAATCCTCATGGTTTATTAATCCCTTGAATTTCTAATATCAATAAACCATTTGGTTAATTAATATTTTGGGTTTATAATATTAATATCAAGTATTTATAATATTAATCCCATGGGTTTATAATATTCAAATCCCACGGTTTATAATACTAAACCTAGGGTTTAATATTATTCCCTTGAGTTTATAATGTTAGGGTTTAATAAACCCTTGGGTTTGTTAATATTTTGGATTTATAACATTAGACCCAAGAATTTATAATGTTAACCCATTGTGTTTATAATATTAATCTTATGGTTTATAATACTTTGGTTTATAATATTAACCCTAGGGTTCATAATACTTTGAATTATAATACTAATCCTAAGGTTTAATATTATTCCATTGGGTTTATAATGTTAGGGTTTAATAAACCATTTGGATTATTAATATATTGGGTTTATAATAATCATCCCAAGGACTTATAATGTTAGTCCTTTTGTTTGATAATATGATTGAATGTGGTTTGCCAAAATGTGGAGCCATAATCTATCATAGAAAATGCTTTGGTTTATTATTTTTTTTGTTTTATTATATTAATAATGCCTTGGGTTTATTAATCTCTTCATTTTAAAATATTGATTAGATTATGGTATATTAATTTTTTATGTTTTTGTGTTTAA
The DNA here is from genome assembly GCA_034641835.2 of Pinus albicaulis. Taxonomy (NCBI): domain Eukaryota; kingdom Viridiplantae; phylum Streptophyta; class Pinopsida; order Pinales; family Pinaceae; genus Pinus; species Pinus albicaulis. The sequence continues at coordinate 9,604 of CM076574.1, read as the reverse complement.
AATATTAATTCTTAGGGTTTATTAATCTCTTGTGTTTTTAATATTAAACCCTTGGCCTTATTGATCCCTTAGGTTTTTAATATTTATCCCTTGGATTCACCAATTCATTTATTTTATAATATTAAACCCTTGGGTTTATTAGTTTTTTGGTTTATAATATTAATAATCCCTTTTGGTTTATTAATATCTTGAGTTTAAAATATTTATTAGATTTTGGTATATTAATTTTTTAGGTTTTTATGTTTAAAATATTAATTCTTAGGTTTTATTAATCTATTTTGTTTTTAATATTAAACCCTTGGCCTTATTGATCCCTTAGGTTTTTAATATCTATCCCTTGGGTTCACCAATTCCTTTAGTTTATAATATTAAACCCTTTGGTTTATTAGTTCTTTTGGTTTATAATATTAATAATTCCTTCGGTTTATTAATCTCTTCAATTTAAAATATTGATTAGATTATGGTATATTAATTTTTTATGTTTTTGTGTTTAAAATATTAATTCTTAGGGTTTATTAATCTCTTGTGTTTTTAATATTAAACCTCATTTATTTATCCCTTAGGTTTTAATATTTATCCTGAGTTCACCAATTCCTTTAGTTTATAATATTAAACTTCTCTGGGTTTATTAGTTTTTCTTGTTTATAATATTTATAATCAACCTTTTGGTTTATTAATTCCTTGAGTTTAAATTATTAATTATTAGGGTTTATTAATTTAGGATTTTGAGTTCTAAACACATTTCTTAGGTCTATTAATCCTTGAGTTTTCGAAATCTTTGGGTTAAATCTTTGGGATTGTAATATTAGGCATTAAATATTAGTCATACACTTTAATATTAATGCATGGTCCAATGTCTTATTATAAAAAACATTGTCTGAATATGAAAACCAACCACGGGAGACCATTGTTAATCAACGTTAGTCGTATTTGATCAAGGTCTTCCATGGTTGAATGTCACATTGTGACAAATATTGTCTCAATATGAAAATCAACCATGGCCAACCATCGTCATTCTTTGTCCAACGTCACATTGTGACAACAATTGTCACAATGTTTAAATCAAGCATGCTCAACCATGTTTATTTTACAGATTATAGTATTAATCTAAAGGCTTTTATATATTTGAGGTTTATAATATTAATTTCCTTACTTTAATATTATTCCCTTGAGTTTATAATATTAATAATCATGTGAGTTTATCAATTATTTCTGTTTAAGATATTAATTTGTAAGCTTTGTTAATCTCTTTTGTTTTTAATATTGATCCCTCCACTTTATTGATCCCTGCAGTTCTTAATAGTTATCCCTTGGGTTTGAAATATAAAACTCTTGGGTTTATTAGTTATTTTGGTTTATAAAATTAATAATCCCTTTGGTTTTAAAATCTCTTGAGTTAAAAATATTAATTCTTAGGGTTTATTAATCTCTTGTGTCCTTAATATTGATCCATTGTCCTTATCTATCCCTTAGGTCTTTAATATTTATCCCTTGGATTCACCAATTCCTTTGGTTTATAATATTAAACCCTTGGTTTTATTAGTTCTTTTGGTTTATAATATTAATAACTCCTTGGGTTTATTAATCTCTTGAGTTTAAAATATTAATTTTTATGCTTTATTAATCTCTTGAGTTTAAAATATGTATTCTTAGGGTTTATTAATTTATTAGTTTATAATATTAATATTTATCCCTCGGGTTCACAAATTCCTTTAGCTTATAATATTAAACCCTTGGGTCTATTAGTTTTTTTGTTTTATAATATTTATAATCCCTTTGGTTTATTAACCTCTTGATTTTAAATTATTAATTATCAAGGTTTATTAACTTCTTAGCCTTTTGAGTTTAAAATATTAATTCTTAGAGTTTAATAATCTTAGAGTTTTCTAAATATTTGTGTTGGTAATATTAGGCGTTAAATAATAGTCATACACTTTAATATTAATGCATGGTGAAATGTCATATTATGAAAAACATTGTGTGAATATGTAAACCAACCATGGGAGACCATTGTTAATCATTGTTATTCGTATTTGATTAAGGTCTTCCATGGTCGAATATCACATTGTGAAAAAGATTGTCTCAATATGAAAATCAACCACGGTCGACCATCATCATTCTTCATCCAACGTCGCATTGTGACAACAATTGTCTCAATGTTTAAATCAAGCATGCTCAATCATGTTTATTTTATGGTTTATAATATTTATCTAAAGGTTTTTATATACTTGAGGTTTATAATATTAATCTCTTAGCTTTCATATTATTCCCTTGGGTTTATAATATTAATAATCATGTGATTTTATCAATCATTTCTATTTAAGATTATAATTTGTAGGCTTTGTTAACCTCTTTTGTTTTTAATATTGATCCCTTCCACTTATTGATCCCTTTCATTTTTAATATTTATCCCTTAGGTTCACCAATTCCTTGGGTTTATTAATTATTTTGGTTTATAATATGAAAAATCACTTTGGTTTTAAAATCTCCTAAGTTAAAAATCATTAGAGTTTATTAATTTTTTAGGTTTTTGTGTTTAAAATATTAATTCTTAGGGTTTATTAATCTCTTGTGTTCTTAATATTGATACCTTGGCCTTATTTATCCCTTAGGTTTTTAATATTGATTCCTTGGGTTCCCCAATTCCTTTGGTTTGTAATATTAAACCCTTGGTTTTATTATTTCTTTTGGTTTATAATATTAATAACTCGTTGGGTTTATTAATATCTTGAGTTTAAAATATTAATTCTTATGCTTTATTAATCTCTTGAGTTTAAAATATTTATTCTTAGGGTTTATTAATTTCTTGGTTTATAATATTAATATTTATCCCTTGGGTTCACCAATTCTTTTAGCTTATAATATTAAACCTTTATGTTTATTAGTTGTTTTGGTTTATAATATTAATAATCCCTTGGGTTTATTAATCTCTTGAGTTTAAAATTTTGATTAGATTATGGTATATTAATTTTTTAGGTTTTTTATGTTTAAAATATTAATTATTAGGGCTTATTAATCTCTTTTGTTTTTAATATTAAACCCTTAGGCCTTATTGATCCCTTAGGTTTTAAATATTTATCTCTTGGGTTCACCAATTCCTTTAGTTTATAATATTAAACCCTTTGGTTTATTAGTTCTTTTGGTTTATAATATTAATAATTCATTAGGTTTATTAATCTCTTGAGTTTAAGATATTGATTAGATTATGGTATATTAATTTTTTAGGGTTTTTTGTTTAAAATATTAATTCTTAGGGTTTATTAATCTCTTTTGTTTTTAATACTAAAACCTTGGCTTTATTGATACCTTAAGTTTTTAATATTTATCCCTTGGGTTCACCAATTCCTTTAGTTTATAATATTAAACCCTTGGGTTTATTAGTTTTTTTGGTTTATAATATTTATAATCCCTTTGTTTTATTAACCTCTTGAGTTTAAATTATTAATTATTAGGGTTTATTAAATTCTTAGGCTTTCTAGTTTAAAATATTAATTCTCAGGGTTTAATAATCTTTGAGTTTTCTAAATATTTGGGTTGGTAATATTAGGCATTAAATACTAGTCATACACTTTAATATTAATGCATGGTCCAATGTCATATTATGAAAAACATTATGTGAATATGAAAGCCAACCATGGGAGACCACTGTTAATCATGGTTATTCGTATTTGATCAAGTTCTTCCATGGTCAAATGTAACATTGTGACAAATATTGTCTCAATATGCAAATAAACCATGGCCAACCATCATCATTTTTCGTCCAATGTCACATTGTGACAACAATTGTCTCAATGTTTGAATCAAGCATGTTCAACCATGTTTATTTTACGGTTTATAGTATTTATCTAAAGGTTTTTATATACTTGAGGTTTATAACATTAATTTATTAGCTTTAATATTATTCCCTTGGGTTTATAATATTAATAATCATGTGATTTTATCAATCCTTTTTTGCTTAAGATATTAATTTTTAGGCTTTGTTAATCTCTTTTGTTTTTAATATTGATCCTTTAAGTTTTTAATATTTATCCTTTGGGTTCACTAATTCTTGATGAAATATAAAACCCTTGGGTTTATTAGTCATTTTGGTTTATAATATTAATAATTTCTTTGGTTTTAAAATTCTTGAGTTAAAAATATTAATCCTTAGAGTTTAATTTTTTTAGGTTTTTTGTGTTTAAAATATTAATTCTTTGGTTTTATTAATCTCTCAGATTCTTAATATTGATACCTTGGCTTTATTTATCTCTTAGATATTTAATATTTATTCTGGGTTCACCAATTCCTTTGGTTTGTAATATTAAACACCGGGTTTAACTAGTTATTTCGTATAATATTTATAGTCTATTTGGCTTATTAATCTCTTGAGTTTAAATTATTAATTCTTATACTTTATTAATCTTTTGTGTTTAAAATATTAATTCTTTGGGTTTATTAATCTCTTGTGTTCTTAATATTGATACCTTGGCCTTATGTATCCCTTAGGTCTTTAATATTTATCCCTTGGGTTCACCAATTCCTTTGGTTTGTAATATTAAACCCTTGGTTTTATTAGTTCCTTTGGTGTATAATATTAATAGCTCAATGGGTTTATTAATCTCTTGAGTTTAAAGTATTAATTCTTATGATTTATTAATCACTTGAGTTTAGAATATTAATTCTTAAGGTTTATTAATTTCTTGGTTTATAATATTAATATTTATCTCTTGGGTTCACCAATTTCTTAAGCTTATAATATTAATTCCTTGTTTATCAATTTTTTTGGTTTAGAATATTAATAATCCCATGGGTTTATTATTCTCTTGAGTTTAAAATATTGATTAGATTATGGTATATTAATTTTTTAGGTTTTTATGTTTAAAATATTAGTTCATAGGGTTTATTAATCTCTTTTGTTTTTAATATTAAACCCTCGGCCTTATTTATCCCTTAGGATTTTTAATATTTATCCCTTGGGTCCACCAATTCCTTTAGTTTATAAAATTAAACCCTTTGGTTTATTAGTTCTTTTGGTTTATAATATTAATAATTCCTTGGGTTTATTAATCTCTTGAGTTTAAGATATTGATTAGATTATTGTATATTATTTTTTTAGGTTTTTGTGTTTAAAATATTAATTCTTAGGGTTTATTAGTCTCTTGTTTTTTTAATATTAAACCACTGGCCTTATTGACCCCTTAAGTTTTTAATATTTATCCCTTGGGTTCTCCAATTCCTTTAGTTTATAATATTAAACCCTTGGGTTTATCAGTTTTTTTGGTTTATAATATTTATAATCCCTTTGGTTTATTAACCTCTTGAGTTTAAATTATTAATTATTAAGGTTTATTAACTTCTTATAATTTTTAGTTTAAAATATTAATTCTTAGGGTTTAATAATCTTTGAGTTTTCTAAATATTTGGGTTGGTAATATTAGGTGTTAAATATTAGTCATGCGCTTTAAGATTAATGCATGGTCCAATGTCATATTATGAAAAAAATTGTGTGAGTATGACAACCAACCATGGGAGACAATTGTTAGTCATCGTTATTTGTATTTGATAAAGGTCTTCCATGGTCGAATGTCACATTGTGATAAATATTGTCTCAAGATGAAAATCAACCATGGCCAACCATCATCATTCTTCGTCCAACGTCGAATTGTGAAAACAATTGTTTGAATGTTTAAATCAAGCATGTTCAACCATGTTTATTTTATGGTTTATAGTATTTATCTAAAGGTTTTTATATACTTGAGGCTTATAATATTAATCTATTAGCTTTAATATTATTCCCTTGTGTTTATAATAATAATAATCATGTGATTTTATCAATCCTTTCTGTTTAAGATATTAATTTGTAGCCTTTGTTAATCTCTTTTGTTTTTAATATTTATTCCTTCCACTTATTGATCCCTTGGTTTTTTAATATTTATCCCTTGGGTTCACCAATTCCCTGGGTTTGAAATACAAAACCCTTGGGTTTATTATTTATTTTGGTTTATAATATTAATAATCCCTTTCATTTTAAAATCTCTTGAGTTTAAAATATTAATTCTTAGCGTTTCTTAATTTTAGGTTTTTGTGTTTAAAATATTAATTGTTATGGTTTATTAATCTCTTGTGTTCTTAATATTGATCCATTGGCCTTATTTATCCCTTAGGTCTTTAATATTTATCCCTTGGGTTCACCAATTCCTTTGGTTTGTAATATTAAACCCTTGGTTTTATTAGTTCTTTTGGTTTATAATATTAATAATTCCTTGGGTTTATTAATATCTTGGGTTTAAATATTAATTCTTAGGTTTTATTAATTTATTGGTTTATATTATTAATATTTATCTCTTCAGTTCACTAATTCCTTTGGTTTATAATATTAAACCATTGGGTTTATTACTTCTTTAAATGGTTTATAATATTAAAAATCTCTTGGGTTTATTTATATCTTGAATTTAAAATATCAATTATTTATTATTAGGCTTTATTAATTTCTCATGTTTTTTATTTTGAAATCTTTATTCTTAAGGTTTATTAATATCTTATGTTTTTAATATTGATCTCTTATCTTTATTGATCATTTGAGTTTATCATTCATTTGTATTTAAATTATAAATTCTTAGTCTTTATTAATCTTTTATATTTTTAATATGGATTTCTTAAACTTCTCAATCTCTTAGGTTTTTAATATTTTCCCCTTGGATTCACCAATTTTTCGGTTTTATTAGTTCTTTTGGCTTATAATATTAATAATCCCTTGGGATATTGGTAAGATATATATACTTATTATAAATAGTAATAAAATACTATTATTAACTTATATTTGAATTTTAATATAGTTTGAATTATAACTATTAATGTATTAAAAAAATTTAATAATACTTTATCATCAAATAATATTTTATATATCTATATATATAGATATTAGTTTAATATATAGTATGCATATATTTAATATTATTAATATATTTTAAGAATATATATAAAATATATGGGTAATTATATTGATAAATATATAATGATTATTTTGGTAAAATACATGTCAACTATATATCAACTATATAAGTCTATTAGCCTATATCAATTATATTGGTGAATATGATTGTAAATATATTTCATATATGCTTATAGAGTATATCTACCACGTTTATAAATGTGATTGTGCTAGTATATACTTATTTCTCTCTAAAAACAACTCAATGCACTAGTATCTTGGATATGAGAGCACGATTTAGCACTCTATCTTGGATCTGAGAGCTGTTTCAATCACGATTTCTTCAAAGCAGTAGTATCTTGGATCTGAGACCGAGCCGTTTCATTTCTTTAAAGCACTAGTATCTTGGATTTGAGAGCTGTTTTAAGCACTATTGATTTCTTTAAATCACTAGTATCTTCTCTCTGAGAGTTGTTTCAAGCACGGTTTCTTCAAAACCCCAGTATCTTGGATCTGAGAGCCGTTTCGGCACAATTTCTTTAAATTATTTTGGATTTAAAGATTTCTTTACTATTTTTCTTTGAGCTGTTCCAAGCACGATTTCTTCAAAGCACTAGTATCTTGGATCTGCTTCAGACGCGATTTCTTCAATTGAACACACACAAAGCTTGAGTTTCAGAGAAAAACAAATGGATGATAAAGGCATTGTTCTTCTGATATCACTGTGCTCTCTCATCATGTTGGCCACTGCAGCGGTAGATGCAGCAACTATTGATTACTTTAAGCTACATCCTCGTCCTCGCGTCTCTATCATCACAATGAGTCGTTTTCTGATGAATTTGCCTTTAACGGACGTGCTCTGCTGGAGGATGAAAAGAGTGACAAATTTCGATCCTCCATGGACCGTCACGAGAAAAGGGATGTGGAAGCCTTACTGGCATTTAAAAAGCACATCAAATCGGATCCAACTGGAAGGCAGTCCAACTGGACACCAGAGAATTCGCAGCAAGTATGCTCCTGGCATGGTATTACCTGCAGGAAAAACACCAGAAGAGTTGTGGCCATAATACTTCCTGTTGCTGTACCTATTCTTAACCCTACATTAGGCTTAGAAGGTACCCTCTCGGCATCGCTAGGCAACCTCTCCTTGGTGCATACACTGAATTTTTCTGGGAATCATTTGACTGGAGAAATTCCAGTCGATTTCGGGCAGCTGAAAGCTCTGGAAATACTAGATCTCAGCTGGAATACTTTAGGAGGACCGATTCCAAAGGCATTGTGTAACTGCACAAATCTTAAATGGATCGAACTTTCATGGAACACCTTCAGAGGGACCATACCAAGCAGAGTTTGGTCGTCTAGTAAAGTTGGAGCATCTGGACTTGGGCATCAATAATAATCTGGGCGGCACTATTCCAAGTTCTCTCGGCAATTGCACCTCTCTCAGAGATTTGTCCCTCGGATCCAGCAATTTCAGTGGTCCGATCCCTTCCTCTTTGGGTTCCATAAAAACCTTAACTTCTCTTTACCTTGGAATCAACTATTTCACCGGTCCAATACTTTCCACTCTGTTTTCAATAAAAAGCCCATCTTCCCTTCATCTTGAACGCAACCTACTGAGTGGTCCGATCCCTCCATCTATCGGCAACTGTACTCAATTATCGGGGTTAGACTTGTTTAATAATGATGTGAGTGGGGAAATACCAATTGAAATGGGGTTGTTGCAGAGACTAGAATACCTAGACTTAAGTAGCAATAAATTTTTTGGGAGTATGCCATTTCACTTAGCTAATTTGAGCAACCTTTTGTCTATGGATTTAGGTTTGAATAGGCTTAGTGGTGCAATACCTGAAACCATTACAAATTTGAGCAAGCTTCAGCATTTTCAACTAGAGAACAACAATATTACAGGTATTATTCCTAAATCTATTGGGAATTTTCAATCTCTCCAATACATGAATTTATATTCAAATAACATAGTTGGATATATTCCATCTAGTATGGGTTAATTAAAATATCTTTTCACTCTAAATATACATAATGACAGTATTGTTGGGAGTATTCCTAATAGTATTAGCAATTTAGTTTCACTTAAGTTTTTAGTCCTATTCGAAAATAGCTTAGAAGGACCAATTCCTAACGGTATCAATAATTGTACTACTTTAGTTATTTTCTCTTCTTACTCTAACAAAGTCTCTGGGACTATCTCCACATCTTTGGCCAATTGTACCAACATTCAATTGTTGGATTTAAGTGAAAATAGTTTGACTGGAGAACTCCCTAGTCACCTCACATTATTTCATGATTTGACTATTTTGAGACTTGGTTATAATAATTTGCATGGTGATATTCCTAATTGGATTAAAAATCCCATGAAGTTGAATTATTTGGATTTGTCCAACAACAAATTCAATGGAAGAATTCCAATTGATCTTCAGAGACCTCAGGGATTTTCACTCAATCAATCTTGGCTTGGAATAAGTGAAGGACCATCTAATATATTGTCAATTCCAGACATAAAAATGATGCAAGTGATATCATATGTGCAAGACACTTCATTTGATTTTTCTAACAACAATGTTACAGGGGGAATACCTATAAGCATAGGAAGTTTCAACAGCTTGCGACCATTGAATTTATCTGGGAACCACTTGGAACGGGTAATACCTAAATCTCTCGATGCAGAGCATCAAG